>JAYEPQ010000001.1:29442866-29592866 GCA_036321105.1 Dracaena cambodiana
CTGTAAGTTTCCTTACAATTTACACGAACTGGGTTTTCTTGAACTTCTTACTGCTGGAGTATTTAGATTTGCAATTTTTCTGATGAGGTTTTAATTTGTCGAGGCTAATTGTTTGCCTTACCTATCCACGCGGTCTCATTATACTCTTAGGCATTAATACAAACACATACACCGCGCTACAATTTCATCTGGGTTTTTTTTTTTTTTTTTTTTTTTTTTTTTTAAATAAAAAACAAAATCATCTGGGTTTTCCATTTCTTTTGTTTAAACTTACAGTGTTGCTATAGAAATGCACAAATTCATCCGAGACCTGCAAATTCCGCTCCTGCAAGAAATTTCTTTCGAGACTGGTTGATCGAAGCAAATTATTTCACACAATTTGCTCTGCCTTAAAATATCAGAGAACCAGTTTAGATTTATGCTAGGATGATCGATGACATAAACTATTCATTTATTTCATCAACTTATAGAGCGATTCCGAGAGAGAAATAGAGATTTGCATGTGGTATTTATTGACTTAGAGAAATCTTACTATAAAGTCTTACGAGAGATATTTTGGTGGACACTGATGAAGAAAAGAGTTTCCATCAAGTGTATCGACATAATTAAGGACATGTATGATAGAGTAGTGACCAATGTCAGAATATGTGGATGTTTAACAAGTGATTTTTCTATCATAATTGGATTTCATCAAGAATCTGCATTGAGCCCATTCTTATTTGCTATAGTGATGGATGAGCTTACTAAAAACATTCAGGATAAGATATCTTAGTGTATACTATTTGCTGATGATATTGTCTTAGTTGATGAGATAAGAAAATGGGTAAATACCAAGTTAGAGTTATTGAGGTATTTATTAGAATCTAGAGGTTTTATATTGAGTAGGTCTAAAACAGAGTATATGAAGTGTAAATTTAGTAAACGACGGACTATAAACTATAATACTGTAAAACTGGATAGGTAAGAGATACAAATGAGCAGTCAGTTTAGATATTTGGGTTCTATTATTTAGAATGATGAAGAGATCGATAATGATATTAACCATAAATACAATTTGGTTGGTTGAAATGGAGGAGAGCAACGGGAGTTTTATGCGACCGTAATATTCCGTTAAGATTGAAAGGAAAATTTTATAGGACTGCTATTAAGCTAGTTTTATTATATTGCACGAAATGTTGGGTTATAAAGAAACGTCATTCACAGAAGATAAGCGTAGCAGAAATGCACATGCTCCGTTAGATGTACGGCAACACTAAGAGAGATAAAGTAAGAAATGAAGATATTCGTGCTAAGATAGGTGTAACTCCCATCGATGAGAAGATGTGAGAAAATCGCTTATGATGGTTTGGTCATGTGTAATGTAGATTTACAAGTGCACCAGTTCGAAAAGGGGAGTTTATCAATGTAGGACAAGTTAAAAATGAAGGGAAGACCGAAAAAAATATGGATGTAGGTGATACGTAAAGATATGGAGTCTAAAGGTTTAAATAAGGAGATATTACTTGATAAAAATGAATAGAGAAGGAATATCAAAATGATCGATTCGGCGTAATTTTTTTTTTGGTTCATGTAGCCTACCCCAGATACTGGGATAAAAGGCTTAGTTGTTGTTGTTGTAATTTGCTCCTCCTTGAAGTTCATTCATGTCATATCGTTTATGACTTTGCAATGCTAAATTCCATCTGTGATATTCCTGTTTTTGTTTCACTTATGATTCTAATTTCAACTTCAGCTCGAAATGTACCTCGGAGGAGCCTTGCTTTGCAATATGGGTGCTTTAATGGAATTGCAACTCCCTGTCCAACCGATGCCATAGTTGGAAAAATGTCTGTAACTGTCTGGGCTTCTCCGGAGATTGACGGAAAGGGCGAGAGTGAGCAGGACCCATTACCACCCTCGAAAGGGCCGGAGGAAGGGTCAGTTGTGCCGGTTGAGAATCTTCCGTTGGAGTCAAAGATGAAGGAGAGGATGGAGCAGAAGCTGAGGATGAAGATGGCTAAGAAGATAAGGCTGCGGAGGAATAGGCTCCTCCGGAAGAGGCGGATGAGGAAGAAGGGAAGATGGCCTCCTTCCAAGATGAAGAAGCTCAAGAATGTCTGACCCAATTGCAGGTTTAGCGCTGCTTTTATTTCTGCATTTTTGTTCAATTGTGCTTCATGTCTATTATTCTGCAAACATTGGTCAGAATATGTTCTACTTCTCTGATGAAATTGGTGCTTGAGTCAGTGTAATATTTTGCCAAAATTTAGTTAAGGGGGATATTTGGTTTGAAAAATCTCAGCCAAAGACAAGAGTAATTTGTATTGAATGAGATGACATTGTCAATTGATTCCCTTTTTTTCTAGCTGTCAAGGAGCATTGGATCATTGGTTTCTTTCAAGTCAATTGGTTATTTGGTTAAATTTTATCATTTATCATTTTATTTATAGCTAAGCTTTACTTGTCAGTTTTATGTTGTTGAAGCTTTGCCTTGTCAAATTTTGTTATGAGTTGTAGTGTTGTCATTTTTTTTTGTTTTCATTCTGTTGTTTAAATTAAAAAAAAAAAAAAAAAAAAAAAAAATCCTTCTCCAAGTGACAAGTTAAAAGCTCATAAACGAAGGTCCAATAAACTTGTTGTATTCCTAATCCCAGTTGGGGTCATCAAATCCAAATACGACACAGAAATGACCCCGCATGCAAAAGGACTTCCACTTGATTTCTCCCTTTCTATCACGAATAATCATGATCCTTTCTGAGCTGTTCAAAGAAACTAAGGGCTCCTTAGTTCTATTATAGCTCCAACTCTTAGTTTCCTGTTATTATCTAATTCCTCTACTTCCTCACCGAGAGAGGAAGAGTCATTATTTTCTATAAAATCTTTCATTTCTCTCAATTCAGTCGGTAATTGGAGATCATCCTGTGGCAAGACAGTCTAGCTGCTTTCTTTATCTCTCTTGTCGAGTCAGGATTCAGTGAGATTTTATATTGATTCATCAATAAAAAGATCCTATCAAACTGTTGACTGTTTCACCAAGAACATAGGCTTGAAATCAGTTGTTACATTTTTGTGAATGTATCTCTCCGATTTGTCATTCTTTATTAAGCTAATGACTATTTAGCAGGTTGCAAACCTTAGATTCTATATCCTTGCACCTGCTCTCAATGTACCAGACCCTGAGTACAGCAGTTTCGAGTCAAAATTATTGTTTGATCCTTGAATTGTCTCGACTAATCTAGTTGATAATCTCTGGCTTCAATAATTGGGATCAATAATTGGCATTGTCGGTGAAAACGCAACCGAACTACAAACTGAAACACATTTCAAAACTCAAGGCAACTCAGCGATAGCAGCCTCCCCCAAGGAAATAGACCAATGACTATGGTGAGTCCTACAGTTCGAACGTCCCCATCGAATTGCAGAGCTTTCCTGACAACTCGCCAAGCAGATCACTGTACTCACCCAAGCCATAGCTAATTGACCTTGGGAGGCTAATACCACGAAGCTACTTCCACCATCACAAGTAGAGGCTCAAGAAGTTCTTAATTCACCTCCAATTATTATAATCAACAGAAGAAGACTCCATAAGGATATGGGAGGATGACAACCATGAATCTACTACCTCTTGGAGGAAACGAAGGGAAGGAGCCACTGCATACTTGGATATCGAATCCTAGGAGCATGGATCTCTTTAAAAAAGAAATACTAAAGAAGGGATCAAAGTTCAAGATTCTCAATTTTGGAAGTGCGATTGAACCCCATTAGCACGTCGCTAATTAATGTTTTGCTAAGTGTCTTCAGCAGAATGAAATCATGTACTTTGCTTTTGCTTTCTCCCCAACTTGAGAATAAAAAAGTATGGAACTGGTATAACTGATTACCATCTGTCTGGGTTATTTCTTTTCACCAGTTATACTACATGTTCAACCAGCAATTAGAGGCAAGTAAAAGTATTCAGAAGAGCCTCTCTTCCCTTGAGATTGAGCAAAGATCAAATGAAACTTTAAAGGAATTTCTTAAGAGGTTCATTAAAACTAGACTCCAAACTAATGATTGTTCCTCTGATATGGCTCTCGCAGTTCTCATGAATGGTATGCGCCCGAAGGGTGCAAGGAAATCGGTCGGTGAGCGAAGGCCAGCTTTCTTCGGAAAGATTTGACAAATATGCTGTTTTAGAGGACTCTAAGTAGACATGTTTAATGGGCCGGGCAGGCCGCCCGGCCCGGCACGTGCCGGGAGCCGTGACGTGCCAGGCACGGCTCGGCACAGATTTTTATTTTATTTTATTTTTTTAAAAAAAATAGCCGTTGGCTAAATTTGGGGGTGTTTTTGTAATTTTTTTTTGCAAATAGTCCCCCAACGACTATTTTTATAGCCATTGGGATTTTTTGCAATTTTAAATTGCAGATTTTTCTCCCAACGGTCAAAATAGCCGATGGGGGGGCTTTTGTAATTTTTTTTTGCAAATTAAAATATTTCTTTCTCTATAAATACCTCATTATCTCCTCTATTACCATTCATCATTCTTATACACCATATTCATTCTCAAAAATCTTCTAAAATCTTTAATTATAAAGAAGTCTCAAGCAAAGCAAGTAACAAGTTTCAATCAAGTGATCAAGAAGTCTCAAACAAGCAAGTCTCCCAAACAAGATCCAAGCAAGTTTTCTCATTGAAGCAAGGTTTTCTTCGCTATTTCGGTTTCCAGCTTCATCTCTCTAGCTAAATATTTCACTCTCTCTCTCAAATAGTTCACCGATTAACAGGTATTTATAATTTAAAGTTTTTTTGAGAATTTTAATTTGTTTTTTTGGGATTTTATTAAAATGGATCCAAACTCGTCTGGCACTTTTTGCTCTCAAGCCACGAGTTCTTTTACTCCCTTTTTAACTGATGAAGAATATCAAAATCTATGTCAACCATTAGAATAAGCTCCTCAAGTACCATTTTCTGTATCTGAGGAAGAACCAACTGATACAACCATACCCGAAACACAAACTACCACATCTACAAGGGCTACTAGATCGGACATATGGACATATTTTGAAAAAATAATAGAAAATAGTGTTAGGAAAGATAAGTATAAACGCTGTCATAAAATTTATTCGTTTCTTTTAGGTAGCGGAACGGGTCATCTTAAAAGACATCTAGAAAAAACTCACCCACCAAATGTACCACATCAAACACAAATAAGCACATTTGGTAGATTATTAGGTATACGTAAATATGATCCAATTAAAATAAGAGAACATTTAGCAAGATTTATAATATGTGACGAACAACCATTTACTTTTTTGGAAAATCGCAAATTTGAAAAATTTTGTAAATCAGCATTTACTGACGAATATAAAAAAGTCCCACGTTCAACATCTACATCCGACATGTTCAAACTATATAAAGAGCAGAGGGACACTTTAATAGCTATTTTTACTTCTTTAATTTTTAGAGTTGCTATAACTGCAGATTGTTGAGAAGCTAAAAATATGACTAATTATTTATGCGTAACGGCACACTATATAGATCAATAATGGTACATACAGAAAATAATAATAGGGTTTAGAGTATTTGAATTTCCTCACAATGCACATAATTTATCACAATCCCTTCTAAGTGTTTTTTCAGCTTTTGGAATAGAAAAAAAAATATTTACAATTTCTTTGGATAATGCTTCTGAAAATACGGCCGCAATTAGAATTCTTAAAAATATTACAAAACCAATTCTAGATGGAAAATTATTCCACGTTAGGTGTATTTGTCATATACTAAACTTATGCGTTCAAGATGGATTAAAAATAGTAAATGATTCACTAATGAAACTTAGGTATACATTACTTTTTATTAAAGATAGTGGGCCAAGAAGACAAACATTTAAACAAATATGTAAAAATCTGAAAATATCATCTAGAATTGTTCGTATTGATATTAGAACAAGATGGAATTCTACATATAAGATGTTAAACATAGCTATTCAGTATAAAAATGTAATAAATACTTTTAATGAAATGGAGTCACTAATGTATAGTTTAAATAATAATGAATGGAACCAGTTACATTACATTTCTAAGTTTTTAGACAAATTTGAAAATGCTACTAGAGCACTGTCAGGAACTTATTATCCAACTACACACATTGCATTATATTATCTAACCGAAATTAGTTCCGTTTTTAATGAATGTAGAAATCACTTTATACTTGAAATTATTGTTCAACCTTTGGAAAGTAAATTTAATAAATATTTTAAAGAATTTTCATACTTATTATATTTTGCAACTGTTAGTGGATCCCCGTTGCAAGTTAGATGGACTTAAAATATTAATAGATTTATTTTATACAAATATGTCTTATGAAAATAATGTGAGAGATTTAGTTAATGATATTAAAATATATTTAGATATTATGTATAAAATATATGAAGATATGTATGGTGTGCCAACACAAACTACAAAAGAACCATCTACTAGGAAAATTCGTAATCCAATAATATCATCTGTATTTCACAGAAAAAAGGCAAGACAAATTAGTACATATTTTAATGAATTACATTATTATTTAGAGAGAGCTAACTATGAAGATAACGCATCCCCTGAAAATTATGAACTTTTGATATTTTGGCATGGTGGAAATCACAGGAAAAAACATATCTCGTGCTTTCCAACATGGTCCGTGATCTAACTCCTTCGGTGTCTACTGTAGTATCGGAGTCTACTTTTGGCGCAGGAGGTAGAGTGCTCATTGAGAACCTCAATGGCGTTGGACACATTGGAGATGTGTGTTTGCTTGAAGGATTGGTACGACGCAGAAGATAGGGAACAACACTTGACTAATGAAGCTGTACTAGAGACCTTAGGCTTACCAGAAAAAATGAAGTATGATTAAAAGTATTTAAATTTGTAAGGATTTTCATGTATTTTCAAATTTTTTTTTCTAATGTTTCTAATCTTTTCACTATTCTGAATTCTGTTACATTAACATGGTAATAGTGAGATTTGTTCTCTACTAGTAGCTTTTATTGAAGGATCTTACAAGATAGTTCTTATATGTATCATTAACCCATTAGATCTTCTAATATGAAAGGTGAGGTTAGCTATTCTGGTTAAAACCTAATCTTTTGAATCATTTATCCATAAATGCAATTTTGACTAAATTATTTTTTTCGGTGGGAAGGATGTGACACCTTTAACCTGTCAGCTCCTAAGTTAGCGTATTTTATATTAGTCATATCAACAAAGGATTTGGTATTGATATTCACCTAGTGTAGAGTATATTGACTCTATATCATATATGTTATTTCATCTCTGTATTAATCGTTCTAGATTTAGAGTTATTGGACCCAATCGGAGCACCGGTTTCACATTCAGTAAGTTTATCTCGAATTCTATAATCCAAAATAAAGCTCAGACTTTGAGGATATTATTTTTTCTATTTTTTTTTTAGATTAATAGTGATTCTCTCACAATTTTCTAAGATAGTCTAAAATCCTACGAATACGGGAACCTAGTTGGTAATCGATCAGAATTTCAATGGGTACAACTAGACTTTATAACTCTAAATGATAATCTATTTTCGAAACTATTATTTTTCTAACATTTTTAATTTTGAGGATTTTCTAGAAATTTTGTGAGAAAATCCCGAAACTAGCAAAATGCCTAATTCCCAATTTACCGATTCAGCCTATAATAATTTTTATCTGCTAAACTGCATATTATTTTTATCTTGTAAACTTTACATTCAAAAACTATTTAGTAAGTGCATCATGATCATATCACTTTCATTTATCTTCTATATTTTTCGAGAATGTTCTGGACACTCTTCAAAACAAGGGCCTAAACCATAAAAATATTATTTTTTTTTTCCAAATGGGCCAACTCACCCCTCTCCTTTCCTCCTGTCTTCTCCCTTTGGCTATCGAGAGACCTCCTTGGACGTCAATATTACAAGAAGTCTCCCCTTTTAATTGTAATGATGATGCTTCAAGGATTTTTTTTATTTTTCTTTATTTGGAAAATCATAAATAGAAGAAGATTTTAAAAAAAAAACCCTCTTTCTTCTCTCCCCTTTTCTTTCCTTGTTTCACAAACTTCCCCATAGTAGCTGTTGCTAGGGCTCCAGAAAGGGTGGTTGCAAGATTGGAGTAAATTGGATCATGACAAGTAGAATCCTCCATTTCCATAATCTATCTATGCCTGGAAAACTTATGTGTGTGTGTGTTAATTTTTAAAAACTTCATAAGATTCTAGCTTAGATGAACTGCTAGGTAGCGATTCAAACCGCTACTCAACAGTCCAAACAAGTCATATTGACTTCGTTTTTATGCCTTGTGAACTTGATTTCAGTTTATGAGCACTTTGGTACTGTTTAAAACTTACAAAAATTGAATTATGCTCGATAATAGCATGACCTCTGAGCAAATAATAGAATATTAGGAATTGTTATTTTCTATTAATTAGTTTAAATCTTGTAATTGGGAAATAAATATTGCAATATACTAAAATTCATTTTGATAATATAATTATGATATATGTGAATGATGAAATTTTCTTACCTCGTTCGCTTGCTTGGCATGTAATATAACCATGTTTTGTTTGCAACGACACTATGAGGTAGTAATAGTTGTTATAATTATATGGACAAATGTATTTTGTTTAACATCAATTAATACATGTACCCTAATACATTGTTCTTGACACAGCTGACTGCGATCTAAATCGTACACTATCAAATGCAAAAGATCGACAAGTAGTATAAGGGTAGTAAGCTAAGATCGTTCTCTCAAGAATCGTTTATTAATTGTGTGACACTAGAATAAATTACGGAACAAAAAAGATTGGATTTTTATTAACTAAAGATGGAAAATTTACTTCTATTAAAATTGTTAGTCAGATAGATGTAACTCCCCTATCGGATAATTTATTGGATATATTCATGCCTTTTATCTCAGTTGCATAGATCACGTGATCTTTCTATAACCGGAAAATAATTCAATTAACCATAAAATATATAAAGTTGTGAACTTGATAATTTGACAAATTTCTTCCAGTTAATCCTATATAAATTTTGAGTTTGTCTAAGCATGAAATATGAATAATAAAACTAAACGTTCAAAGTCTAAATATACTCCATGTCTAAAGAGTTAACAGTATATCAAAAACTAAGTAAGAAATATATCATCAAACTATAAAGCATCAAAAACTCTAAATCATTTTTAAATCCTTTCAAAGATAGCAAAGAATCAAAAATATCATTTCTACATAAAACAATTAAAATCCATAAGCATATAAGAATACATACCAGTAAATCACCTAGAGTTTGTTATTTTATTTAATCTAACTCAAGAATTTAGCCACTCATACTCATCATAACCATGAATAAAGAGAAAAAGAAATCTTTTATTGATTTTTATGAATGAGTACAAAAACTAAATCCTGAATCTAAAACTATAAAAACTCTATATTATTCTCGCTAAATATTGTTACAAAACTTGAAATTCATTGGCTATTTATAACCTTACAAACCCAAAAAGAAATTTTATTTAGAAGAAAACTCTTAATTATTCTCAAAAATCCCTAAAAAAAAAAGGATCTGAGGTCGCTCCCTTCAACAGGCCTATCGATAGCTGCTCTCGAGTGTGGTTTACAGTCGACGGCTGTCAAGCAAGTGGCTGTCGACAATCATTCCTAAAAATGCACAGATCTGAACTGATATTTGAGATACACTTTGATACTTTGACTTTTTTGCATATAAAACCCTGCAAACATATTATAAAACACTAGAAAAATATCATAGTGAGGAATTTGATTAATAAAAATAATTTTTTTATTAATTTCTTGTATTAATCATCAAAATTTGATTATGCTTGCACAAAATAAACTAAAAATATTACATTTTTCAAGTGTAATCACACCCACAACTTGAGTTTTGCTAGTCCCTAACAAATCTATAAACTAGAGAAAATAAAGTAAAGACATAAAAATAAATCCTAACTTACTTTCTTAGGAATCACGATTGCATTTAGCATATGTAACAAGTGTAAAATAAAAAAAAAGAAAAAATTTTAGTATCCTATTAACTATCTATACTATTGCATTTTTTTGGTTTTTCACTTATTTTCCATATCAAGCTCAATTAGAGATATACACACAGATATTTATGAAAATGTGAACAATAGCTTTT
Organism: Dracaena cambodiana; assembly: GCA_036321105.1. Lineage (NCBI taxonomy): Eukaryota > Viridiplantae > Streptophyta > Magnoliopsida > Asparagales > Asparagaceae > Dracaena > Dracaena cambodiana. The sequence continues at coordinate 29,453,016 of JAYEPQ010000001.1, forward strand.
CATGTGAACATTCATACTTATCGAGGCACAAATACCCAGTTACTCAGTTCATGACTATAATAAAATTCCATAAGCATCGTTCATGTGAATACGCATGCTTACCAAGGCACACGAACCAAACTACTTAACACTTACTTTCTCTTATTTATTATATATACTTTATACATTTTCATCGAAGTATATTGCCTTAAGTACTAGGCTCACTTCTTTTTTTTTCATTTTTTTATACATATGATAGGTCTTCCTTTTAAGTTTTCTCTTTGTCATCCACTTTTCGTGACTTATTGTGTAAGTGTGTAGAATACATACTCGATTCTAATTTTAAGTACCTATATACCTTATTGTCGGATTTAAAATCTCAATTAAGATTATATAAGAACTATTATCACATAAGTATCAAAATTAAGATATCTATCTCATAAATATTCAATGTAAAATACTTCTAATCTTACTTTTACTTCAAAGAAATGAAAAATTTTGAATTTTTTAAAAATATATTGTCTACTATGATACAGTAAAGTACAGTACATCTATCCCACCCTCCAATTTAAATTATACAATATCCTCAATGCATCAAATATATAAATATAAAAGTAATACACAAAGAAATAATATAAGAGTTTAAGATTAGAATACACCTGGCTTTATTGGTTTTCAAAAAGAAATGCACTCTCTTTTATAGTCGATATCAATGACATCTCTGATGAAAACCTTCTTGTCACTTGCGTCTTTGATATCGGTGGAACCCTATGGTTCCCTAGCTCATCTCTTTGTCCTCATCTACAGAAACGTGAGCATCCTCACTGACTATTCGTCTGAATACTTTTGTGAGTAGCTAATAATAATGTTGTTGATGATGCTCGGTTCGGGCTTGCCATTTTTCAAGAATGCTCATTCTCACAGTGAAGATGTTTGTCATCTTTATAATCGACTCATTTATAGTGTGGAGTGTTATTTCATCTGGTTGGGTTGTCGCATCTGCTGCAATTTAGTGTTCTTGCCCTTATTCGACATATTTCTAATCTTGTTCTCTATGACTGGCATGTTGGGCAGCAGCTTGTTGCTCTTGTTGCACCTGCTATTCCTGTTAGGCGTGTCGGTCACATATGCTTCTTCGCACAGTAGCATCCACAAATAGTTTTTTAGGAGGTTCGAATGTATCACCTCGTGATGGATGGACTCCATAATTCATGCAAATTTTTATAATCAGAGATAGCAAAACTAAGTGAGGCTTAGCCATTCTCGGATGTTGGATACACTCATGGGCTTGACCCATGCATTGAATTATCACGTAGTACATGATGGATGTGACATTGAATGCATGACTTTCCAAAATCATGTTTAACAATACTATGTCCCTCGAATATCATTCCATTGTTGCAGAGGATGGTAGTATGTTATATTTAATATAAAGACTTATCAAGATGTACTCCTTTCTGACATAACCAACCTTCAAAAAGCTCTATTTGAATGCAACATAAATTACATTCTTGCAGAGCTCTTTGAACCAACGAGAGCCATTTGGTATCTTATTCTTAATATCTACAAAAGAAGGGTGCTCTTCAAATATATTGGGTATAGGAATTATCCTTACGGTTTCTTCCCTTGTGAATGGTATCTCCCTACCCCTTGCAAGGGAGTATCCATATTGATCTCCCATTGTTGATAGCAAGTTAGCATAAAACTCACATACAATCTAATTGCATGTTCATATCTTGTGCATGATTCCAACTCTGAGGCTAGTATTTGTTCTTTGAAGACCAAATTTTCATTTATTTCTGAATAATCAATTACATGTTCGGGCCAAAGCTTGAAATTATCGTACTTCTCCAAGATTTTTTTTTCGCCTTTGCAATTCTAGTTCTCTGTGGAGAAGATGGGCTAGAAGATTCTACTCCTGGTCTCTTAAAAACTGTCTATTTCTTTGGTGTCATTCTGCAAAAATTGGTCAAAAATACATAACTTAGAATAATTATTATTTCAAAAATCTATTTATGAATTTATCACATTATTTTCTATTTATTATTTTTTTGGTTAATTTCTCTATTTTTTAAATTGTATTTATTATTATTATTATTATTATTATTATTATTATTATTATTATTGTAGAATTAAATTCATCCACATAATTCCATATTTTCCAATTTCGTCTTCAAAAATTATCAAATTCCACTTTAATGTGATTATTATTGCATAATTTTGATATATCATAATTATACAAACAACCATGAGATATAATACTAAAAAGATGAGATTTTTACTTTTCTACCCTTGATTTTAGCATGTCATGACAATACATCCATAAAATTCGTCAAAAAACCACATATCTTTGCTAAATTCTATCAAATCTACTATAAAGTAAGAATCTAAATTTGATTCACTCAAATCCGTCCATATCAACTGTGGATCTAGGTTTTGAGAAAGAAATCTGCTTTTTAGAGAGAACAAATCACAGAAAAATCAAAGAGGATAGAACTTACTTGTTTGAAGAATCATGAAAATTCAAACTAAATCTTGCGGGAAGAGTTTTGGCAGTCGGAAGGAAGAATTTTTGAGTGTGGGTGTTGTTGAAAGAAATTAGAGTTTTTTTTTTGTGGAGAAAAAGAACTCTAAGATCTATTTATAACTGCCTCTCTCTGCTGACAGCTATCGACAACCGCATCGATGGCAGCTTCGACAGCCGCTCTCGGCTAGGCAAAACTTTTGCATTTACAGGAGCCGCTGTCGACAGTGGCTTTGACGGCCACTTCGGCGACGGTTCTCTATTGAGAATTGCATCAAGCCAAATTTTTTTGTTTTACTTTTTTATTTAATTGTTTTTAGTCCCTAAACTAAAGTTATTCATAGTACCTAGTTATTAGTTCCTAATTATAAAATTAATTTTAAATAAAAAATTAGTTCCTAACTCTAAAGTTGATATTAATTAAAAATTTTTTTTTGATTATTTTTGAAAAAAATTAAAAGAAAAAAGAAAGCAAAGAAAATTTTAAAAATTGTTGAAATCATCATAAGTATCAAAACTAAGTTATCATAATAAGTCATCTCCCAACTTAAAATGCACATTGTCCTCAATGAATCGATATATCCATTTAATTAATCAAGAACAAGTAGAAATTTAAGAGTGAAGAGCTTAGAAATTACCTTGGTCAAGCACTCATGATGTAAGAATCTGCAAAATAAAATTGTTAGTACATAATTTATAATAATATACATAGTGTCTTCGTTTAGCGCGTACCAATGAGATGTTGGAGGATTCACTAGATAATGAGATTTCTCTGAATGCTTTGGAAACTTCAAGTAGTGCTTCAATCGTTTTCCATTTACTTTGAACGTATGACCATTATTTGGATTTTCAATATCAATTGTGCTGTGTGGATACACAGTTTTAACTATGAATAGTTCTGTCCACCATGAACGTAATTTTCCCAGAAATAGATGAAGGCGTGAATCATATAGAAGTATTTTGTCAGAAGGATGAAAAACACAGAGTGTGATATGATGATTGTGCCATATTTTCATTTTCTCCTTTAAAATACGTGAATTATTGTATGCATCATGTCTTATCTCTTCCAACTCGTTTATTTGTAGCTTTCATAATGGGCCAGCTAAATTGAGATCAAGATTTACTGATTTAACTGCCCAATAAACTTTATGCTCTATCTTTACCGGCAAATGATAAGTTTTTCCATAGATTAATCTCTACAGAGACATGCCTAAAGGTATTTTGTATGTTGTACGGTAAGCTTATGAAGCATTGGTCAGTCGAAACGACTATTCTTTATGAGACAGATTAACCATTTTCTCAAGTAATTGCTTAATTTTCCTATTAGCTAGCTCAACTTGTCCATTTGACTGTAGATGATATGGTGCAGAAATCTTGTGTATGATATGATATTCTTCATTAAATTTTCAAAGGCTTTGTCACAGAAATGTGAGCCCCCATCACTTATTATCGCTTTAGCAACTCCAAATTTGGACACTATGTGTTCATTTAATAATTTAATAATAGTTTTTTGATTATTATTTCAACATGCTGCAGCTTCTACCCATTTAGAGATGTAATTAACTGATATGATGATATAAGCATATACATTAGAAATAGTGGTTGGTCACATGAAGTCAATGCTCCAACAATCGAATATCTCAATTGTAAGTATGGGTGTTAGAGCCATATCATTCTTCCTGGTTAACACTCCTAATTTCTGATAAGATTCGTATTTTTTACAAATTCATATGCGTCTCTAAATATGGCAGGCCAATAAAAACCACATTGAAGTATTTTGGCTACCCTCTTTTTAGATGAAAAGTGACTCCACATGCTTCTGCATGATAGAAAGCAATGATACTTTGAATCTTGTCATCGGGCACACTACGCCTAATAATTTGATCTAAGCAATATTTAAATAAGGGTGTCCAAAAAGAAATGACATATCTCGTATAAGAATCTTCATTTGTCTTGTGCACTCTAATGATTCGGCATTTCTCCTGCAATAAGGAAATTAATGATGTCAGCATGTTAAAGAGTTATTGTGATAGAAAATAGCTGCTCATCAGGGAACAAGTCTCTAATTGGTAGCTTATCATTTTCAAAAGTTAGTCTAGAGAGGTGATCTGGAACCACTTTCTCTACTCCCTTTTTGTCTTCGATTTCAAGATCAAATTCTTGGAGCAACAATATCCATCGAATCAGCTGTGGCTTTGCATCTTTCTTTGATAAAAGATATTTGAGAACTGAATGATCTGTAAAGGAAACTACATGCGAGCCCAAAATATATAAATAAAATTTATCAAGAGCAAAAGGTACAGCTAGAAACTCCTTCTCTGTAGTAATATAATTTATCTAAATATCATTGAGAGTCTTGTTAGTATAGTAGACCATATAGGGCTTTTTTTCTTTTTTATTGCCCTATTACAACTCCAATTGCATAATCACTTGCATCGCTCATGATTTCGAATGGAAGTGTCCAATCTAGACGTTACATTATTGGCACGGTGATGAGTATCTCCTTGAGGGTTTTGAAAAGCTATCTGGCATGCTTGTGTCCATTCAAACTGCACATCTTGTGCAAAAAGTGAGAATGGATCTAGCAATAGTACTAAAATCCTTTATAATCTTCTATAGAAACCTGTGTTTCCTACGAATGAACGTATGTCTTTCACTGTTTTAAGTATTGGTATTTTAGAAATAATCTCAACTTTACCTATATCTACTTTCATCCCTTTAGATGAAACTATATGACCCAACATAATACCTTTTGTAACCATAAAGTGGCATTTTTCGCAATTTATTAGTAGATTTTTTTGTTGACATCTTTCAAGCACAAATCTTAAATTAATCAAGTAAGATTTGAAATTATTTCCAAATACAGAGAAATCATCCATAAATATCTCAAGATAATCTTCCATTATATCACTGAAAATACTTTTCATACATTTTTGAAATATTACGGGTGTATTACATAATCCAAATGGGATTCTTTTAAAAGCAAGAGTTCCAAAGGGACAAGTAAAAGTTATCTTTTCTTAGTCCTCTAAAGCAATTTTAATTTGATAATAGTTAGAATAACTATCAAAAAAATAATAAAATTTATGCCTAGCAACTTTTTCAAGTACTTGGTCAAGAAATGGCAACAGAAAGTGATCTTTGCGTGTTACTTATTTAACTTCCAATAATTGATACACAAACACCAACTTGCAGTAGTACGAGTGGGTATAATCTAACCATCCTCGTTTTTAATTACTGTTATCCCACTCTTTTTCAGAACAACTTGGGTTTAAAATTACCCACTTGTCAGTATCAAGTAATTTCAACACTTCGGCTTTAACCACTTTCTTTTTGGTAGGGTTAAGTCTTTGTTGTATTTGCCTAATAGGCTTGGCTCCATCCAAAGAATGCAGTGTGTGCAAATAAGGGGTTCATATCTTTGATGCCCGCCATATTCCATCCAAGTGATCCTTTATACTTTCACAATTTTAATAGTAGTCGCTCTTGTTGATTCTTGTCAAGATGCGCTGAGATGACCACCGGAAAACTAAGTTTCCTTAGGTTTCAAAAATACATACTTGAGATCTTCAGGTAGGGTTTTAGTTCAAGTATTGGTACTTGGATATTAGATGGTATCAATATTTTCATGATTGGAGGTAACTCTTCATACACTTCTTTTATTAGAATTCATCCTGTGATATTTGAACATTGAGCATCAGTTAAGTATTTTATTATTTCATTGATACATTTAGGATTTGAAATTTTCAAGGAAGTCATTGTTCATTGTTAATGCCATCTCCAAATGATCAGACATGCAATGTGATATGATATCTCTTCATCATGGATTCATTTAGAGTAATTAATATCTTACAATTCATCATTATCTATGTTTGGTTTGCAAATGTTAACATTAAGTTCAAGGGTCATATTTCCAAATAAAAATTTCACCACACCATTCTTGTAATTTATAACTGCATTAGCCGTAACTATAAAATGGACATCCGAGGATATTTGGAATATGAAGATGTGAATTCTTTACAGGTGCAATATCAATAACAATAAAATGCACAAGAAAATAAAAGTTTCCGATTTTCACTAAAACATCTTCCACAACACCCTTAGGAAGCTTTTCTGACTTGTCAGCTAATTGTAGTGAGACAGGTGTAGATTTAAATTCTCCTAGACCTAAGTGCTTGTAAAATAAAAATGGTAAAAGATCTACACTAGTCCCCAAATTTAGCAAAATTTTCTCTATATTATGTTGTCCTATCACACAAAAAATAGTGGAACATCCAAAATCCTTATATTTGAGAGGCATTTTAGAACGAAATAGTGCACTTACTTGCTCTATGAGATATGACTTCTTATGTACGTTATGACGCCTCTTTATGGAGGACAAGTCCTTCAAGAATTTTGCATATGATGGGACTTATTTAATTGTTTCCAGCAAAGATATTGATCTGTACATGCTTGAAAATCTTCAAAATATCAGCATAAGATGCATTAATATCTTAGATTTTAATCTTTGAAGAAATGGTACAGGTGGTTTATAATCATTAGAAGTAGGTTCTTTAGAATTATCTTCATTAGATTGTTGTGTTGAATTATTGCCATGTTTTTCCTTACTTTTTTCTTTCAAAACGGGCTCATCAAGCACTTTACCACTTCTTAAATTTATTGCAGCAGTTATATAAGGTATATCATTATTAATGGAAGAAGTAATAATATTTATACCTTCGACTTTACCTAAAGAATTGGGCTTCGGTTGAGATAGTAGTTTACCTTCTTCCTTCATTTGCAATGTGAAATTGAGGTGGCTTATCTATGAATGAATATCGTTGAAGGCCATCACATTCTCTCTATTGATCATTTGCTGTGACGAATAAACTGTTGTTGCACTTGAATCATCTGATCTATTGTTTGTTGTATTTGCAAGAAATAATCCTCAAAATTTCTTTATGGTGGTGGTTGGTACACCAAAGATTGGTTAGCAGGTTAGACGTATTGTTGATGTGGATTAGTGTGTGGTTTGTTTTGATTATTAAATTGTTGAGGATTCTTCTTCCATTAAAAATTTTAGGTGATTTCTCCAACCAGAATTATATGTTTGTGAATATGGGTTATTTTCTTGTTGATGAGCAGTGTTAAAAGCATTAACTTGTTCATTTAATATTTATTTAAAAGCAGGAAGTGTTGGACATTTACAAGTCACATGTCCTTGCAATTCAGAAATATCATAAATTTTTGAAACTTCTTCTATTACCTTAATTGTTTCTATTTTCTTTGCAAGCAAATATTTAAATTTCTTAGTGATGGTAATCCATTGTGCAGCTGTATCTTCAGTTTCTCCCAATTTAAGAAGTCTGCCTCTATTCTGAGGTTTATTTTTTAATTGGTATCTATCCGAAGTATCCTCAGTTTTCCAGACATGTGAATTTTCGATAAGTGAATTAAGATAGTCTCATGCCTCCTCAGTATTCTTATTTAAGAATTTACCATTACAAATAGTCTCTATGAATAGACTCGTTATAGTGTTTAACCCTTAATAGGAAGTACTTATAGTCCTCTAGATTTCAAAACTGTGATGTGAGCATGAGAAAAACAAACCTTTAAATCTATCCCAACAATCGAACAATGGTTTATCTTCTTTCTGTCGAGTGTTTAGAATTTACTTTCATATAAAATTTATTTGATGTGAAGGAAAGAATTTATTTAAGAATTCACTTTGAATCTCATCCCATCTTCCTGTACAATTAGGACGTAAATAATGTAGCCATGTCTTTACTTTATATTTTAGAGAGAATGAAAAGAGTTTAAGTTTAAGTTACTCTGCAGTAATGTTATAAAGATTAATAGTAGAGTAAACTTTTTTGAATTCTCGAGCTGCAAATATGGGCTTCTGAATCCATCCCATGAAATTTAGGCAAAACTGGACTACTTCATATTTAATCTCGAAGTGTCCCATATTTAATAGGAATAAAATGCATGAAGGTTGGGTTGTCCTATCAGTTTGTAAATAATCTTGTAAAGTCCTCCTATTGCCCTATCATTCCCTAAATCCGTTATTATTATTGTTGTTATTATTCATGTTCTTATTATTATTATTATTAGTGCTCATGTCGCGAAGTGTTTGATGAATTGAAAGTGACTGTAGATCTGAGTATGATCGAATTAGTCTACCATTTGAAGTTTTTCTCCAACGGATTATGCGAATTCAGAATCGTAAAAATTAATGACGTTGGAACCATAATCTATACTAAAATATAACACAATAGTATGATGTATGATCCTCGACAACAACGCCAAAGATTTAACTTCGATCTAACTCGTACACTCCTAAGTACAAAAAATCGACAAATAGTATAAGGGTAGTAACTCAAGATTATTCTCTCAAGGATCGTTCAGTAATTGCATGACACTAGAATAAATTATGGAACTAAAAATATTGGATTTTTATTAATTAAAGTTAATGATGAAAAATTTACTTATATTAAAATTATCGGTCAGATAGATATAACTCTCCTATAGGATAATTTACTCGATATATTCATGCTTTCAACTTAGTTTCATAGATCACGTAGTTTTCCTATAACTGGAAAATAATTTAATTAATCACAAAATATATAAAGTTGTCAACTTGATAATTAATAAAAGAATACTTTTTCTTCTAGTTAATCATATATGAATCTTTAGTTTATTTAAGCATGCAATATGAATAACAAAAATAAATATTAGAAGTCAAAGTATACACCATACCTAAAGAGTTTATGGTATATCAAAAACTAAATAACGAATATATCATCAAACTATAAAGTATTAAAAACTCAAAATCATATCTAAATCCTTTCAAAGATAGCAGAGAATCAAAAATATCAATTCCATATAAAACAATTAAAATCCATAAGCATATAAGAATATATATCAGTAAATTATTTAAGGTTTGTTATTCTATATGATCCAACTCAAGAATTTTGCCACTCATACTCATCATAACCATGAATAAAGAGAAAAAGTATTCTTTTATTAATTTTTATGAACAAGTACAAAAACTAAATCTTGAATCTAAAACTATAAAAACTCTATATTGTTCTTTCTAAATGTTGTTACAAAACATGAGTTCATTGACTATTTATAGCCTTACAAACCCTAATAAAAATTCTATTTACAAATAACCATTAATTCTTCTCAAAAATCCCCAGAAAAAGATTTGCAACCGCTCCCTTCGACTGACCTATCGACAGCTGCTCTAGAGTGTGGTTTGCAATCGACTCGACAGTAAGCAAGTGGTTGTCGATAGTTATTCTAGAAAATGCGCAAATCTGAGCTGATATTTGAGATACGCTTCGATGCTTTGATTTTCTTGCATATAAAACTCTACAAAAATATTAGAAAATACTAGAAAAATATCATGGTGAAGAATTTGATAAACAAAAATATTTTTTCATTAATTTTGGGTTTTAATCATCAAAATTGGATTACACTTGCATAAAATAAACTAAAAATATTACACTTTTCAAGTATAATCAATAGGCTAGCTATAATACTCTAAATATTTTGACACTTGAGTTTGTTGGTGGATCAATGGAGCTGGAAATCCTAAAATGGCCATGTCAGCAACAGTTTTGATTTGACCAATCCATCTAAAAGTTTAGAATCCAAAATAGAATTCTAGCTTCGAAATCATTTATTTTTAATTTTTTTTGGATTTTGATTATTTTTTTATAATTTCCTTAGAAAGCCCAAATTTTATGCATGCTTAGACTTGATTAGTAATTGATTGGACTTCCAGATTTTTATTTTGTCGATATAATTTTGACAATTTGTATCTTACTAACCAACCGTAACTCTTATAATTATTCTAAGAGTTGCTCGTGATTGTCTCGCTCTATTCTGCCTACTGTGTTTTCTGGAATTTTTTGTGTATTCTTTAGAAAGCGGGTTGCAACCTACTAAATACTAATATTTTCTATATAGACCCACCTACCTCCAGTGACTCTCCTCTTATCTTTTTCCTTATGTGATGGAGACATCCGCTCAGAGCTCTTGCTCAACTTGAAACTTCCCATTTAAGGGGCCATCAGGATGTGCCCGTCTTTAAATTAACTTGCTAAATTTGAAAATAAGAAAATCAAATGATAAAAGCCCTCCTCGTTTCATTCCTCTCCATTTTCATTCTCTCAAAATCCATTTCTTCCTCTAGTCGCTGTTGGAGTCAAGAAAATGGGATGGAGCAAGCAAATAAGGAGCATAGGACCCTCTGTGAATATACATTATTTCCCTTTTTCATTATTTTTCCTTTATATGCTTGCTGTTTTTTTTCATTTTACAGGTGCTTTTCTGGTGTAATTTTTGGAGTAGACCATGTCCTTAGAATCATCTTGTAATGTGCTTCATGCTATAGAAATTTGGTGGTCCGCTTCCATGGGGAACCACTACCTACCAGCCAAACTTGCTAGATAGCGGTTTGAATGTGGAATTGAGGGATGATTTTCACCGTAAGCTTATAATTTCATTCTGGTATATAGTATGATGTCAGACCATGATTTTTTTTTTTTAATATATTTATGTTTATAATGTGACTTGAAAATTATCGATATGTAGAAAATAGTTTTTGGAAAATTAATCTAAGGTTTATGTTTGGCTCTCTGTACAAATAAAGTTGTTGTGGTCTGATCATGCTAGTAGAATATTTGGGATGTCATAGCCCTCTATAAGAATTTGGGGACCTAGAACCAAGGAGGAACAGTGAGCTAGCAGTCAAACCTCCGAGGTAGTGGATTGACCTTAGTCAGAGAGAATAATTCTTCACACAAGAGCTTAGGATTTTAGATAGATTTATAATTTGACATCTGCAAGAGTAAAAAATTACTATTCGATGACTGAAATTGCGTAAGGGTATTATGCTAATTCATAATTTGTGATTTTATAAAATGATAATTACTGCAGTAATTTAGTAGAGATGCATTTTTATTGTTTTTTATTATTTCATGACATCTCTAATGACTTGAATTAATTGATGATGATATTAGCATAGCTATATGACAGCATGATTTTATTTAAAATCAGTACCAGATTGAAATCTAGGATTTTTATGATTATTGTATGGGCATAATTATAATGTACTAGTAAGGAAATCGGAAGCTTTGTGCTAATATGAGCTTACTAGAAAAATTTTCGGATAGCTAGACTCAATTTAGCACGAAGTAGAGTTGTTGATCACAACCCAGTAGTTTAACTGAGCCCATTTGTCTTGAAGTTTGGCCCGAGAACTCATTTAGTGAAGTAGGGTACATGTTCTTGGTTGGGATGTAAAGATGATGTCCATAGCTTATATAGAGGGTTTAAACCATTATCAGAATTGGATGTATTAGGGTTTCAATCTAGAGAGGAGAAAGGATATAAGATGGCCTGGGGTAGCTAAGCACCCTTAGGATCATGATTTATATGTGACATCAATGCATGTAGAATGACATGTTATATGACATGACCTGTTTACAAGATGCATGACATCTGATAACATGATGAAACCAAGCATGGTACTCGATGGACACGAGATGCGGGATGGTAACAACATGGTAAGAGATTACTTGGTTATAGATAAATGTGTACATGGTCATGTCAACTTGGTGACTGGTTCTTAATTCCTGGCTATGATATGTGCACGTTGAGACATGAATATTCCATGATGTCCTGATAGATTGTTTGTATCATGTATCTTGATACTGTTGGGGAGCATGTCGGGTCCAACGGAGAGCATGATGAGCCTAAATACAAAACTGAGAACCAGTTTGACTCAAAAACTTAAGCCATTATGTCAAGACCTCAACTTTGTATTTAAATCCATAGAATTTCTTCGTCCTATATGATGTGAGACTATACTCACATATGAACTAACTTAACAGATACGGGGTGGAATAAAACTACCCAATGAATAAGAACAGTGCCCTATGAGGTTTTAAATTGGTCACCAAGTTAAGAGTCGGGAACCATTATTGCATCAATACTCACGTGCTATGTTCATGCATAGAAATTCAGTATCCTCAAGCAATACCTCTGAATTTGTAATAGTTCAGAATCTATCATTTATGTTTCATGCTAGCACGATCGACACCTATATTACATACTCGTGTTAACTTCCCTTAGTACTAGTGAGTAAGCTTTTTCTTTTGTGTATATGTGTTGGGTTTAATCCTTTGGTCTAATCTAGATTGCAGAGATGAGGAAGGAGACCATGCCCCAACTGATGATCTATACTTCATCAGCTAGGAGGAATATCAATGAAGGGTGAAGATCCAAACTCTTATATTTTGTTGTTATATATATATATTTTTGGTTCTGGACACGCTCTCTTCTCTTGATTTTTTGATGTTGTACACATTATTAAGCAGTACACCACTCTCTGTATAACTCTTTTATGAATATATAAAATAGTCTTTTTCATGTTATTAACATGTTATCATATATTATTTGATGTAGGAGTAGTTACAATCATTCCAATATCCTATATGTTGAGGGTAGTATTGTACATTTCTGTTGTGCCTCCATTTTGCGAACACTAAAACGGATGTGTTACAGGGCTGGTATCAGAGCTTAGGCTTAGATGGGGACTATGCAACTAATGCCATATAAGAACATACTTGTAAATGATTCTTAATAATTATTTATTGACCCTGAATATCTTTCCTGTCTAGAATAGTGTTATCCTATAATTTTGATATTTCTATGTTCCAAATTATGATATTCCTACTGATCCATTACCTAACGATGTTGACAAGTTCATCGATGGAGTCCAGTACCATGAATGAGGCCACAGTGCTCAGTGTTTGGTCCAAGAGTAGCACAGACTCAACAGACTATAGCCACATTGCTGAAGAAGATGTTGTAGGCAGAGAACTAGAGAAGGCAAGGGCTGTGGATGACTTCAGGAGGCTGCAACAATCAATATTTTCGAGAAGTGAAGGTCCACTGAAGGCAGAACAATAAATTGTAGATATGAAGAATCTACTGAAGGAACCATGGACTCCAAAAGGGATTAGGGGAGAGTGTTGTGCATTCAACTAGTGCATGTGGCCAGCATATGGTGGTTGGCTGAGGAAGTGTGGACAAGAACCTCTCATTTGGGAGAAACTTATTGAAGTATTTCATACCCAATGCTTCCATGCTTCAGCCAAGTAGATGATGCAGAAGAAGTTTTTGGAGCTTCCATAGGGGGGTAGGACAGTTGATGCTTATATTGTAAAATTTGTGATACTCAGTAGGTTTGCTCTGGCTTTGGCGGCTGAGAAGGAAGAAGGGCTTATTTGTTTCAACAAGATTTAAGACATCATCTCAATTAGTACTTATCTATCGGAATTTCAAGACCTACTCAAAAGTATATGAAGCAGCTTGTCATCTGGAGCAAGTAACAAAGATGGGAAGATCAATGCCATTCAAGAGACAGTTCTATCAGGGAGCAAGATCATATGTCCGGAAGTTCAGCGGTTCACCAACAAAGAAGTAGATAGTATCAAACCAAACTTCAGTCATTTATAGGTTTTGTCATATATCAGGGCACATACAAAAGGAGTGTAGGGGGCTCAAGGATTGTATCTGGCATGTGGATCTACCAATAATCAACTGATAGATTGTTTGAGAGCGAGGCCAATGCACAACAGTAGTACCACAACAGTAGTAACAGTAGTACCAGTAGCCGGACTGTTATTTTGGGCATGTGGATCTATAAAAGTTCAGCAGTGCACAACAGTAGTACCAGTAGCCAGTGCACCATGCTAGTAGTACCAGCAGGTCCGTCTAGAAGATCCCAGTGCATAGCTAGTGGAGGCTATTAGAGACTCTGTAGCAGGCCTATGCCAGAGCACATGATTGAGGAATTCACATCCAAGGACAGAAAGAATGATGGATGCAGTGGAAGCTTAGGCTATTGTTAGAGCAGTAATAGGTACAATACTGCCTAGTAGAGTACCTACATTAGTATTATTTGATTCTGGAGTTTCACAATGCTTTACTTTTACATCTATTACCTGCCATTCTGTTGATTTACTTGTGGATTGACTGGAATGGTAGTATAGTGACCCATAAAGAATGCTAGTTATGTCCCTTAGGATTAGGAGTGTAGAATTATATGCTAATCTCCTAGTCATAGATGGTGGGTGTTATGATGTTATTTTGGGCGTGGATTAGTTGAGTACTTTCGAAGCAGTGATAGATTGTAAAAGGAGGATTATTATATTCTATATTTTTTATTACCCGGAGTTTGAGTTTCCTAGAGGAAGTCGGTCCTTAGAAACAACAGGATCTCAGATTTCTTTGAAGGGAGGTGTTTTGAGTGTTATTGAGATAGGAGAGTGTATGACCCCAGTAGTGTCAGAAATTTTAGACTTATTTCCAAAGAGCATACTAGATTGCCACCAATGAAAGTTGTAGAGTTCATGATAGATATTGTCTATGGAGCAGAGCCTGTGTGTAAGACACCCTATTGGATGGGAACTTCTGAATCAGCAAAGGTAAAGAGATAAGTGGATGAATTTTTTAGGTTGGTTTTGTCAAACGTAGTGTTTCACCCTAGGGAGCTCCGGTATTATTGACAGGAAAGAAGGAAGGGAGCTAGAGATTTTGTGTGGATTACAAGAGATTGAATGTTGTAACTCTTAAGAACAAGTACCCCTTGCAAAGAATAACTCACTTGTTTAATCAATAGGGAGGAGCCAAGTTACTTCTAAGGATATATCTGCATTCAAAATTCATGAAGTTAAGGTCAGAATGGAAGATATTCTAAAGCTGCACTCAGGACAAATCATAGTCATTATGAATATTTTGTGATGTCATTTAGAGCAACCAATGTATCGACAGTGTTCACGAATTTGATGAACCATGTTTTTGATCAGTTTTTGGATGAATTTGTAGTGGTGTTAATAAAGGTATATTAGTTTACTTTCAGAGTAAAGAAAAGCATGCTAACTATTTGTGGATAGTTTTGCAGACTTTTGAAAAGCAGTTGTATGGGAGATTGACTAACTGTGAGCTCTAGTTGGAGAGAGTTGCATTCTTAGGGCATATAGTTTCTGGCAATGGAGTATTAGCAAATCTTAAGAAGATAGAAGCAGTAATGATAGATTCCAAGATCTAAGTTAGAAGCTTCTTGGGGATGGCCATATATTATAGGAGATTTATACAAGACTTTGTAAAGGTTGTGTTACTCTTAACTAAGCTGACCTAAAAGGGAGTAGAGCATGTCTGGAAAGAAGAATGCAATGAAGCATTTTAAGGGCGAAAGAGAAAATTAATAATGACACTCGTGTTGGCTGATTACGCTTGAAAAGTGTAATTATTTTAATTAATTATTTTATCAAGCATAATCCAATTTTATTGATTATTGCAAGAAATTAATGAAAAATTATTTTTATTAATTAAATTCCTCACTATGATATTTTTCTAGTGTTTACTAATATTTTTGCAGTGTTTTATATGCAAAGAATTCGAAGTATCGAACATATCTCAAATATCAGCTCAGAACTATTAATTTACAGAATTGGCTATCAATAGCCTGCAGATAGCTATCGACAATGGTCAATTGTATGAAGAACCCGAGAGTTGTCGTCGATGGATCTGTCGAAGGGAGTGCCTGTAGTCTGTTTTTATTGAGGATTTTTGAGAGAATATATAGTTTACTTATAAATAGTATTCCTATTAGGGTTTTGTAAGGGTATAAATACCCAATGCAACTCAGATTTTGTAATGTTTTTTGAATACTTTTGAGTAGAAATAATTATTAAAAATTTAAGATTTAGTTTTTGTACTCATTCATAAAAATCAATAAAAGAATTGTTTTCCTTTTTATACATGGCTATGATGAGCATGAGTAGATAAGTTTTTGAGTTGGTTTAGATGGAGAACTCTAGGTAATTTACTGGTATGTAATTCTCTATGCTTATTGATTTTAATTGATTTATGTGAAATTGATATCTTTGATTCTATATTATCTTTGAAGGGATTAAAATATGATTTTGAGTCTTTGATGTTTAATTATTTGATGATATATTCGTTACTTAGTTTTTGATATGTTGTAGACCCTTTAGGCATGGTGTATGCTTATACTTTGAACGTTTATTTTTTAAATTCATATTGCATACTTAGATAAACTCAAAATTCATATATGATTAACTAGGAAAAGTTATTAAAAGTATTAAGTTTGCAATTTTATATATTTTATACTTTATTGACTTATTTTCCAGTTAAAGGAAGACCACGTGATTTATGCAACTGAGATAAAAAAAAAAATTATAAATACATTTAGTAAATTATCCTATGGGGATTTATATCCATTTGACAAACAATTTTAATTAAAATAAATTTATATCCTTTTCAGTTTAGTTTTACTTTTTAGTTAATAAAAATTCGATCTTTATTTTCTTTTAGTTCCGTAATTTATTCTTAGTATCACACCATAACAAAACGATCCTCGATAGAATGATGTTGGGTTACTATGCTTGTACTTGTCGATCTTTTGCACTGGGGAGTGTAAAATGTAGATCGTAGTCAAGTTTTTGGTGTCGTTACCTAAAATTATACTATTGTTTTATATTTTAGTATAGATTACGGTTCTTATATCATTAATTTGTACAATTCTAAATTTGCATGACCAGTTGGATGAGAAATTCAAACGGTAGACTTATTCAATCATACTCAAATCTACACACACTTCCAATCCACCAAACTTCTTATGACATGAACAGTAATAGTAGTAATAACAACTTGAATAATAATAATAATAATAATAATAATAATAATTATAATAATGGATTTGGAGATGATAATATTAATGATAACCATAGCCACCATGGAGAAAAAGGGAGGATTTTACATGATTATCTACAATCTGATAGGACAACCCAAGCTTCATACATTGCATTTTCTTTGAATATGGGACACTTCGAGATTAAATCTGGAATAGTTCAACTTTTACTTAAATTCCATGGGATGGGTTCATAGAGCCAATATTTGCACCTTCAAGAATTCAAAGAATTTTGCTCTATCATTAATTTTCAAAATAATATTGCAGAATAATTTAAACTTAAACTCTTTCTATTCTCCCTTAAGAATAAAGCAAAGACATGACTACATTCTTTACGTCCCAATTCAATAGGAAGATGGGGATGAGATGCAAAAAGAATTTATTCTTTTCTTCATATCGAACAAATTATATGCGAAAGCAAATTATCAACTTTTAACAGAAAGAAAATAAACCATTATTCGAGTGCTGGAATAGATTTAAAGATTTGCTACTTTCATACCCACGTCATGGTTTTGAGATATGGAGGACTGTAAGCATTTTCTATCAAGGGCTAAACACTACAACTAGGCAATTTATAGAAACTATGTGCAATAGAAAATTCTTGAACAAAGATGCTGAGGAAGAATGAGACTATTTTGATTCGCTTGCCAAAAGTTCACAAGGCTGGGAAACTAAGAATACTTCGGATTAATACCAATTGAAAGAGAAACTCATAATAGAGGCAAACTTCTTAAATTGGGAGAAATCGAAGATATATCTACATGATTAAATTTCATCACTAAGAAATTTGAAGATTTGTTTGTAAAGAAAACTGAAAGGTAATAGAATAAGTTCCAGTGGTTTGTGATAGTTGCGAATTGTAAGGATGCGTGACTCGTGAACGTCCAACACTTCCTACCTTTAAAGAAGTATTAAATGAACAAGTTAATACTTTTAACACTACTCCCCAACCAGCCAACAACCCATATTCACAAACATATATTCCTAGTTAGAGAAATCATCCAAATATTTAATGGAAGTAGAATCCTCAATAATAATTTAATCAACAAAACAAGCCACTCACAAACCCATCTCAATAGTTCGTCCAGCCTACTAATCAACCTTCGGTATATCAACCACCACCGAAAAGAAATTTTGAGGATAATTTTGTTAAGATACAGTAGAGAATTGATTAGATGATTCAAGTACAATAGCAGGTTATTCAGTCACAACAAACAATCAATAGTCAAAATGTGACAGGCTTCAGCGATATCTATTCACAAACAAGTTACCTCAGTTCCGTGTTGCAAACGAAGAAAAGGTAAGGTACCATCTCAATCGGAGGTCAATACTCCAGATAAAGTCGAAGGTATAAATATTTTTACTTTTTTCATTAATAATGATATATCTGAGATAACTACTATAATAAATTTAAGAAGTGGTAAAGTAGTTGATGAGACCATTTCAAAAGTGATAGATGTTGTAGGTCTTCTATGGTAACTATAACTTTTTGGCATTCCTATCACGAGATATACATATTCCCAGCATTTATTCTGCTACTCCTAGGTCCTTCATAGCAAAGGATTTGCTTAAAACCTTCTTAAGCATATCAATTTTAGACATATCTTATCCTAAAATCAATATGTCATTAATATAGAGTAATAGGATAATCAAATTACCATCATACCTTTTGATGTAACCACGTCTGACACGTTCTCTTATAGCCATGATCCACCATAAAAGAAATAAATTTCTTGCACCATTATCGAGGTGCTTACTTTAGTCCATATAAACTCTTTCTCAACTTGTAGACCATATCTTCATTGCCTTTAACTTTGAAACATTTAGGTTGTTCCATGTAGATCTCTTCCTCTACATCACCAAAAAGAAAAGCTGTTTTTACGTCCATTTGTTTAATCTTCATGTCCCTACTTGCAGCCATTCTAAGGATGACATGTATTGATGACATTTTTATTGCCGAAGAAAAAATTTCTTCAAAATCAACTCCTTGGTTTTGGCCAAAACCTTCACTACCAACATTACCTTGTATCTTTGTTATGAGTTCTATTTTGTCCTTACCTTGAACACTCTCTTGTTCTTCAATACCTTCCTCCTTGAACACTCTCTTGTTCTTCAATACCTTCCTACCATTTGGCAATTTTACCAAATTATAGGTATGGTTCTTGTGCAAAGAATCCATTTCCTCCTTCATAGATTTTAACCACTCAATTTTCTAACTATCTTCTTACATTTCTTAGTAACTTTTTGGTTTACCTGCATAAGTGACTAGGATATACTCATTAATTGAGTATTAGAAGGATAACGACCTCTGGTAGACTGCCGCAACTGAGGCGTTATTAACGGTTGTGTTGTAGTTGATTGCTCACCTCTTGAATAGGAGTATTATCTGCTTAATGTTTTTGCACTTCTTCTCCTTCACCATTCATGACTGGAGAAGAAACTGGATCCAGGTCAACAATTTCTCCTGTAGAAGGCTGCATTATATCTTTCTTCTTGAAATCGTCAATGGTCTGATTTTCAAGGAAAATTATATCTCTACTTCTTATTACTTTCTTGTTTTCTAGATCCCATAATGTGTAGCCACACTTTTCATCTGCATAGCAAAAAAAAATATATTGTTTTGTCTTATTATCAAGTTTTGATCTTTCATCTTTAAGCATATGAATAAATGCACGACAACCGAATATTCTCAAGTGTTTATAGGAGACCTCCTTTCCTATCCATACCTTTTCTAGTACCTTTTCTATTACAGTCCTTAATGCCACCCACCAAAAGTGTTTCGGCAATTTGAAATATGATAACATGCACCTAATCTGTTTGATGATAGCACGATTCATTCTTTCTGCCATGCTATTTTGTTCAGGAGTTTTCGGAATGGTCATCTCATGATGAATTTCCATGTTTTTGCAATATTCATCGAATGGCCCGATATACTTGCACCATTGTCTGATCGGATGCATTTAAGAGACCTCTCTCATTCTCTCTCTATTTTGGCATGAAATTCTCTAAAGACATCTGCAACTTGATCATTTATTTTTAAAGTATAAGCCCAAAATTTTCTGAAACAATCATTTATGAAAATTACAAAATAAAGAACACCACCAAAGGTTTTAACTTTCATAGGACTGCAAACATCTGAATGTATCAAATCTAATATGTGAGACTTTTTATTTGATGCATTCCTATAAAATGAAACTCGATATTATTTGCTAGCTAAGTAATGTACACAAGTATCGGGATGTGTACCTTTCATATTCGGCAGGTGTTTTTCTTTAGAAAGAATTTGCATTCCCTTCTCACTCATGTGGCCAGTCCCCTTGTACCAGAACTCTAGAGAAGAATATTATTTTGTTATGTTTACATAATATTTCTATAGTTTTGCTTGCATCTTATAAAGAGTGCAATATTTCTTTTCCCTTGCCACGACAAGAGAACCTTTTGTGAGCTTCCATTCCTTGCAAAAAGTACTGTCAAAGCCATCTTCATCTTGCTTTTCTACAGATATTAGATTCAAGCAAAGATCTTAAATGTACCTTACATCTTTTAGCACCAATTTGTAATTGAGACTGGTCTTATAATGTATATCACAACGCCTTTGATATGAGAAATGTCTTTATTGCCCATCCTTACAATGCCAAAATCTCCACTTTGATTTGATAAGTTGTAAAGAAATTTTATATGGAGTAGCATGATACGAGGCTCCCGTATCGATCACCCCATCTGCATCTTAACATGTAACACAAAAACATAAATCATTACTTTCAGATATAACTAAAACACCTCCAGCTGTAGCTGCAGTAATTTCATATGCTTTAGATTTTTCTTCACGTTTTGCTTTTTCATCTCTTTTTGGAACTCTGCAGTCCTTTCTCATGTGTTCTTTTTTGTGACAAAAATAACAAGTAATATCCTTCTTCAATCTGGATTTACTTCTGGATCTGGAATAGTTACTTCCATATTTTGATATTAGTCTTTCTCAATTCTCCATGATAAGTACTTTAGACTGTGATATGCCCAAGTTCTTTCATCCCAATTATTTATTAAGCAAACTGTCTATAACTAAACTCATAGAGACTATTCCTTATGGTACAAAGTTACTTACTAACACCACCAATGTCTTGCAACTTTCTGGGAGTGAAATAAGCAACAATAAAGCCTACAACACATCGTCAAGTACCATTTTCATAGAGGAAAGCTGGTTAATAATACTTTGAATTTCATTCAAATGTTCAACAATAGAACTATATTTATACTTTTACCTAACTAACTTTCTAATCAAGAAAGGTTTGTTACCGGTTGTTTTTCTCTCATAAAGATAGTCCAGTTTCTTCTAAGGAGAGTCTGATGTACTCTCAGTAGAGACATGATAAAACACGGTATTATCCAACCATTGTTGAATGAATCCAAAAGCTTTTCCATCAAGCCTTTTCCAATCATTATTGCTCATGTCATTTGGTTTAGACACATCACCTTCTAAAGATGTATGAAGATCTTAACAATGTAAAAGATATTCTATTCTCGACTTCCAGATCATCTAGTTAGATCTATTAAGAGTAATCATGTGGCTTATTATGGTCTCCATTATTTACATACAATAGTAAATAATCTTAGCTCTGATACCATTGTTAGAACAAATGATAATATCCCGACTTGTATATAAATAAAAGATTAGCTATAAGTAAATCAACAAGTTACATATGATGCACAATATTTATGTTAAAAATCCTCACGGAAAAAATCACGAGACAATCAAAGAGCAAATTTCATTATTTCAGATAAATAATACAACCTTCCAAGTCTTGCTCAGAGAGCTTAGTAATATACAAAAAATAGAGTGATACAATATTACCTCTAACACGAAAAAAGTCTCCAATCTTGTTAGAGAACTATAATTTATAGTAGAAGTACTAGACTAATATTGTGATGGATACTGCCTGAAGAGAGTATCTTACAGAGCACAACAAGTTTCTTCTCTTCACTCTTTCTCTCTCTAACTTTTCTTCACTCTTCTACTTCTTTAATGGATTTTTGGATGATTGAAACCAATGGATTTAATTATATAATCCTCAAGTATTTGTGATCAGACTGGACAACATAAACACAAATATACATACATAGGAATTATAGATAGTTTTGGTTAATTTTGTATATTGTAACATGTTCAAATTTGAAATTAGGATTTAAATAGCTGATTCTTGATATCGGTGTTTTGGATTTAATAGAGTTTGTTATCAAAGTGCATCTGATTTCTATATTGATGAGATGAAAGAAAAAATAATAATAATAATTAAAGTTTAGATATATTAGAAAATTTTGAAGAGAGTTTTGGGCTTTTTGAAACTGGTAAGAGAGGTTGTGTTCTGTTTTGTTGATTTTACATGTCACTTGAATATCACTAGCAACTTTACATATTTTTTGATACTGTTGCAATCCAAGATGAGACTAACCTGGAGATAAGAGTCATGGGATCTTAGACTCAATACTGGGATTAAATAGAGTTGTAGCGGAAATTATTTGATAAACAAGAAATTGATTACCTATTTGGAAACTGAAATTATGGTTGACCCTCATGTTTGCTATAGGAAACTACTAATCAATAGGGATCAAATTAGGATCAAATTATTGCCAAATGGCAGCAAGAATTGCCAGCCAGCGGGAATTCTAGCTCTAAAAGGGTTGAGATAGATAATTCAGATAGTTTGTCTATTACTCTGTTCATGGGACAATTTAATTTTTCTTAGCTAACTTAGATAACTTAGTAATCTGGCTTATTAAGAATCATTCAAGAGTAACCTTAGGTCGAGGAACACCTGGATAACCTAAATTGGATACATGATCTGTATTGAGGGTATTCTAAATCTTTATACTTGCCTTCAGTATATCTGACTCAGATAGTTATACATGTCACATGATTTTCATGCCCGACACCGCACATATCTGATATACAGTGCATGATAGTAACATAAGAACATATGGCATGGCATAAAATTCTAATAAATGACATTTGCGATACATAATAGACATGATTATTTTGAAATCTTGATGACATAACTAATTTTGAAATAATCCAAATATACATGCATGGTCTGAATCTGATCTGATTTGCTAATTACTTCTGATTTCTTACTTTGAATTTTGATTCTGATATAATCAGATATGTACAATATATTGATATCATAAGATATGATGTTCTTAAATTTGTGCAAACTTTGGCATAAATAAAGCAGAATCAGTGGGGAAACTACATGATGGATAAAAACTATATCATATAAGAATTTAGTTGATTGCAATCTAGGAATCGAGACTTTCACTATAGTCCTATGGTACTAGACCACCATCTGATCTAGTTCTGTGTTTCTAAAGTGGAGCTCCGTTCTGATATGGAATTCGACTTCTATTCTGAGCAACTGAGCATCATGATTCAGTGCCATAGGTTCGAGCTGAGTCCCGAATATGTATGGGCACTATACGATATGAATAATATTGCACATTTTAACCATTAGTGGTTATTTTAATATTTGTTAGTTTCTGATATCTAATATAAAACTTGAATAAGATTTTATAACTAATTTGAGTTGTGCATCAATTTGATCATGACTCTAAATTTTTTATATTATTCCTGATTTATATTATTACATCTGACACTGAAATATCATGTTCACAATCACATATTATGGATACTATGATAGTCCAACTTCTGTTCTTCCATTGTGTTATGTGCTGGGTTTGAAAAGAATGAGGAAGGAGAAGCAACCCCAGCTGACGATCCATACTTTCCTGAGCAAGCGGAGTGACACTAAATGCTAGAGTAACTTCTGAAGCTCCTTTATACAAATTTTTTATATTCTCTTTTGCCTTGGCGCTGTTTTTCTCTTTTGTTTTTTTTTATTCCTTTGTGTTTATATTTAAAATAGTGTGTCATTTTATGTAATCAACTCTTTATACAAATAAAATCTTCCCAGTTTAGACATATTATTATTTATCTAAATATGACCGTAGTTACAATTATTTTAAGATTTTGTAACTATTAGGTTGTCTAGTATAGATTTAAGTGGCATCATCTGTTTTGGAAAGTAGCTGAAAACAGGGGTGTTATAGGGTAGTATCAGAGTTTAAATTTAGGTAGAAGACCTTATGACTACTGCCATATAAAAATATGTCTGTGACTTATTCTTGATTCTTGATAGTTATTTCGTGTTCTTTTATATCTATCTGATTTAGCATCATGCCTATCCTATCATGTCCTAATTGTTTGAAATATATATCTTAGAATTCCATCATTGATTCCTATTTGATCCATTACATATCTTATATGCGTGTGAGTGAGAGTCCGGGCGATGAGACTGTTGAGCTTAGTAATCTAGTGCAAGGAGTAGTATAGACACAACAGACTATGACAATATTACTATATTCAATGTTGCAGTCTAAGGAACCAGAAAGGAGCAGGATGGTGTCAAACTTCCAAAAATTGTGGTTGTCAGTGTTTTCCGAGACAGAAGAACAATTGAAGGCTAAGTAATAGATTGTGGATATGTAGAATCTTCTGTAGGTGGTAAGAATTTCTGTTGGTAGTGAAAATTTCTAAGTAGAAAGGAATTTTCCATGCAGAACATGGAGCTAACTCCGTAGCTCTGCGTTTGGCTATTTAGCCTCGCGTTTGAGTAAAACACGAAGCTAATCCATAGCTCCGCGTTCTAAGAAATTTAGCTCCGCGTTAACTCTGCGTGAGTAGATTTTATTAGAATTCCCAATTGATTGTGATTGGGATTTGGGCTTATCCAATACACAAATTGAGTCCAATCAGAATTCATAATCAAAGATTTAAATTAGAATTAATATATTTGATTAGAATTCTTGATGAACACAAATACTTTCCAATTCTAGTCAATTGGAAACTCTCATATTGGCCCAAGGCTATAAATACCCTTTTGAGCAAGCCTTTGGGGATATTTTAAAGTTTTTGTGAAGTTCAAGTTACGCGTGAGAGTTTTGAACCTATCAAAACCAGTAGAGAAGATCAAGAGTCAGCCGTCATCTTCATCAAGAGAAAAGATTTCCACGTCAGATTATCAAAAAGAGCTATTCGATAGATCCCATCACTGCGTAGAGCCCACCTTATATTGTAAAAGAGAGCGATAGACTAAAATCCTCTCGTTTGTTCTTTTTTTCCACTTTTATTCTAATTAAGTTATTCCAATAGAAGGAAGCATGAATTTTGCTGAGAACAAACTGGCGACCATAGTAGGAGAAGTCTATTTTACTGAAAAAGAGATCGTGGCGCAATCTGACATGCAGAGGATCGGATCTGACGTTAATATGCTCATCGTAGAGATCGACTAGCTAAAATACGAGGACTGGCTTGCGTAGAGATCCACCTCGCGAACTAGCTTGCGTCAATCGCAAGACCAGTCAGTATCACGTTAAACGCAAAGATATAACTTGCATAAATCGCAAGAATAAGCAAGTGTGTGATTCTCCAAGCAAGGCTATTGGTTCTAGAATTAAAACCAGAGAAACTTGCATAAATCGCCAGGATAAACTTCTGACAGAGCTAGCATGTGAGGATAATTCTCCACGCAAGGCTAAAACTAGGCTTAGCGTAAATTGCGAAGCCAGTAAAACTTGCATTAATCACAAGATTCTTGACCATCGCGTAAATCACTAGGATAAACTTCTCATAGAGCCAGTGTGTGATGATGATTCACCACGCGAGGCTAAAACTAAGCTTAGTGTAAATGCGAAGCCAGTAAAACTTGCGTTAATCGCAAGACTCCTTACCATCGCGTAAATCGCAAAGATAATTCTCAGACTTGCGTTAATCGCAAAAATCGCGTTAAATGCGAAGATATAACTTGTGTAAATCGCAAGAATAAGCCAGCATGCAAAAATTTTCCTCCACGCGAGGCTAAAATTTCAGAAGTTAAACTTTTGCAGAAATGCCAAGCCAGTGCAAAATGCCAGGCTAGCGTAAAACGCGAAACTATTTCTCAGTTTCGCGAACCAAAACGCGAAGCTATTCCTCAGCTTCGCGTACCAGAACGCGAAGCTAATATCTAGCTCCGCGTAAAACAACTTGAATACAAATTCAGTGTTGATAATCGCAATATGGGACAAGAACTTGACATCAATGATTTCAAGAAATTTCAGTGGGCCCCTGGACCCTCGCAACAGCTGAGTGGGCCTCACGATTCCATGTCTAAGGCTACTGATCTTAGAGAATACTTAACAAAGAAGAGGAGCATAAATCAAGTTCAATCGGATCCTATTTATCATTGTGAGCAGCTTATGACAGCAGTATTTGCTGTACTGAACAATTGTTGCTGTAGTAAGAATAGAGTGTTGGTATTCGACCGATTAACTGAGTCAGACAACCCTGCAAAGAAGACAAAAGTGCTCCCCAAGAGATTAAAGAAAAGGAATGGAGAGCAGTAACCTCTAACATGGTTGGAAAGGGGAAGAAGGTCGTAGATAAAGATGATGATTCGGAATCAGGTGATGAACAACCTCATCATCTTATCCGACTTAAATCAGGTGCCGTTCCCCTTCGAAATTATAAGAAACTTGTAAAAAATTCTTATGACGACGATAGCGACAACTCGGCCATAGCTTCACCCCGCTCTTCGGCGTCATCCAGACCACAAAAATTAGCATCACATATGGCGGACAAATCTGACGACATCGATCAAAGATTCGAAGCCCAAGAAGAAATCATCCGAGAGCAACAAAAAACGATCGAGGATCTCAAAATGATGCTCTTGAAGGTGGTCGAGTACACCCAAAAAATAGTTGAAGATAAAACCAAAACTTCTTCAGAATCACCGTGAAAGAAAGAAAAAGAAAATTCATTTAAGATGAATGAAGAAGATAAGGAAGAAAAGGCTCACTTGACACATGAGGATGAAGATAAATATTCTTTTCATGACCCTCATGAAGAGAAAATTAAGAAATTACGGAGCCAACTTGACGCCTTGATGCGCAAGAAGGAATTGAAGGAATTGGGAATTTTGAGACCGTACCCGCTTGAGTGGGATTTGGCATCGTTACCTAAAAAGTATAAACCACTCAAGTTGGAGCCGTATGACAGGAAAGGATCTCCCAGCCAATATATGTACTACTTCTTGTCTCAAGCAGGGCATTTAATGGGTAATGACCCAGTAATGACCAAGCTATTTGCAAGTACCTTGCGAGTGCCTACCTTTACATAGTTTATGCAGTCGCCTCCAGGTACTATCAATACCTGGTATGATATTGAAAAGTACTTTTTTGCACGTTTCTTTGAGAATGACACCGAAATATTGGTTCATTCCCTCCATGCGACAAAGCAAGGGGAACAAGAAACGGTGAAGGATTTTATAGAAAGGTTCCGGGAGAAGTCTATACATTGCAAACACGGAATGGTCCAGGAAACTCTAGTAGAAACTTGCAGGTACAACCTCAAGACTAACGTGCTCTTAAAAATGGGAGCCGTAAAATTTAAGACTTGGAAGGATTTGTTTAAACAAAGAGAGCAAGTCGAAGACTTGATCCGCCAGGTTAAAGAATCTCATGGAGCAAGGAATCTTGGAAATAATAGGCCGCATCCACAAAATAATAATAAGAATAAGGGAAAAGCGGTAATGGCATCCGATGCTGCTCCAAAACAAACAAATCCTCCAAACCCAAAGCCTCAAAATCAAAAAGGCACGGGACAAAATGGGCCCCGACAAGATAGGACTTATACTTTCAAGGCGGAACATACGCCCACACTATTCCACCTGCTTCTTAGGAAGGAAATGTTAAAGTTACTAGAGAATTGAAAGCCAGAAGACGCAGGGAAAACTAATGATGCAAATTACTGCTTATACTACTAGAATGTTGGACACCCTACCAAGGACTGTTACCCTCTGAAGAACAGGATTCAGGCATTGATAGAGGCCGGAGTTTTGACACTAAAAGAGGAACAGAAGAAAATTACCGCTAATATGGCAACCCTGGTGGTAGGAACCCATAAGTTCCCTCAAGGAGTAACTCCGATACCAGAAGAGAAACTAGTCATGAAGAATCATGACCCACATAAAATGGCACAGAAAGGACTTATCCCCATGACAACACAAAGAGGAGAAGTCATGTGGATCCATCCTGATCTATTACAGTACAAGCAATGGACCGCATCAGGTAGCCAAAGAAAAAAGCGAACTAGTAATACTATTTTCGCGAAAATTAAAGAAGAGTACATAATTGCATGAGTATTGACAGACTCTGAAGAGGAGGCCAAAATTATAGCCACTCACCAAGATGAGGCAGGTCCATCTGGCACTCGATCCGGTAAAGCCTACCTCAAAGACTATACAAGAGTAGACCCTAAGAATATATACGGGAAACTCGCGAAGCCTGCAATGCAAAAAGGGGTTCGTTTCCAGAAAAGTCTTGGAAAAGATGAAGAAGTCAAGGATGCCACGTTCAAATTTGACATCATAGCTCAGTTGGCTAATATTCCAGCTCGAGTTACGCTTTACGAGTTATTGCAATTGTCAAAGTCAACTTGGAAAGCATTAAGAGAGGTCTTGGCAGATTCGAAATCTTTTCTAGCACAGATTGTCGAGCCAGCAGATGAAAAATAGGTTCCTGCCCCGGCTGTCATCAAGTGAGGAGGCCGGTCCTACAAATAACCTTTTCCCCGGAAGACATGCAGGTAAAAAATATAAAGCATAATAGGCCTTTATATTTCACCGGATACGTCAGATCCACGAAGGTGGACCACATTCAAATTGATCCGGGGTCTGCATTAAGCGTCATTCCCAGAAGATTAATGTAGTTTTGGAAATTTTGCCCCATCGCCTGACACCAACAAACACTACCATATACAGGTTTAACGCTAATGACAGCTGTCCCCTCAGGAAGATCCGACTTCGATGTCAAATCGGAGATTTGAGGACAAAAGTCACGTGCTACGTTATTGATGTAGACACGTCCTATAACATTCTACTAGGGCGATCATGGATCCATACCTATATGATAGTCCCAGCGACTCTCCATCAATGTATGAAATACTGCGACGAGTAAGGAGAAGTCCGGACGTTAATTGCAGATATGCAACCATTCAAAGGGCTAAATAATTATTTTACTGATGCCATGCTCTACAAGCCGGCCCATGAGGTCCCCTATGGGAACCACAAAGAGCCTCAAGAACCCGACGACAGCGGCAATGAGGCGGACACTGAACATAAATCTCCGGAAGAGGATGATGGGGGTGACTAAAACCCTCGTATAAATTTTAATGTGAAATTCGATAGTAGTGTAACTAATGTAGCTGAGGATGAGTGGGTTGTTAATGAAAATATAAAATTAGTCTACGAGCCTGCTGTCGCTACAGAGTCTAAGCCATCTTGTACTTCTACCGAGGCGGATGGCCTGTCCGAATTTGAAGTTTTGGTGGCATATCATTTGCCAATCAGGTCTTCCCTCCTCTCTCGTTCTAAAATAACGAAGGGACGAGATCACTTCTTTGAAGTACCTCCACGACAGGTATCTCAAAAGCCAATTGTCTTTGGCAAAGTGATCGCATCGCCTAACCAACGGCAAAGTAGTGAAAGTGATGAACAAACATCACCTCAATTTCACCTATACGAGCAAAAATCCCGACGGATGATGGAAAGATGGGTTATAATTTTACCCAAAAACTGGGATTAAACTTTGGGAAAGGGCGACAAAATCTCATACCCTCGTTTAGACCAAGAGAGAAGAGCCCAGACTACTATCATAAAACTTGAAGGGGGCTAGGGTATGTATCCACTCCTCCCTCACAGTCATAAAAATATGAAGAAAGCTCTTCAGCCGACGAGGATCTTTATCCGTTAGATCATGATTCTGATCTAAGTACTGGCACTTGGTTTCAATCTCTAACAGCAAATATGGTTTCAGCCGTATCAGAAAGTGAGGAACCAATTGATGTTCAAGATGATTCCTGGGTTAAACATATGGATACTCTCTGGGATGTCCGTTTTGAACAACGCGACCCTCCCACAGAAGATAAGCTAATACAAGTTAACATGGGAATGGAAGAGAATCCAAAGCCCATTTTCATAAGCGACACACTAACTCCCTTAGAAAAAGAGAAACTTACATCTCTTATCAAGGAATATATAGACATGTTCTTATAGAGTTATAAAGATATGCCTGGGCTCGATCCTCAAATTGCCATGCACCGGTTAAATATTAGAAAGACGCCAAGCCAGTCAAGCAACAGCAAAGACGTTTTCGATCAGAATTAATAGAGGTAATAGTTGCTGAAGTTAACAAGCTCATAAGATCAGGATTTATTTATGAAGAACAACATCCTGACTGGGTGACCAATATAGTGCCAGTTCGTAAGAAGAACGACAAGATCCGAACATGCATCGATTTTCAGGATTTAACGACGCATGCCCTAAGGATGAATTTTCACTCCCAATTACCGATGTGATGATCGATAACACTTGCGGTTACAAGAGGATGTCCTTTATGGATGTCTTCTCAGTTTACAATCAGATTAAAATGCACCCTGAAAATGAGAAGCATACGGCTTTCAGAATGTCGTTAGGGGTGTACTGTTATACAATAGTACCCTTTGGGTTAAAGAACGCCGGTGCCACTTATCAATGCGCGATGAGCATTATATTCAAAGAGCATATGCGTCAAACTGTAGAGTGTTACGTATATGACTTGGCGGTCAAGAGCAAAAATAAAGAAGACCATCTTTAGGATTTGAGAACAGTCTTCAATCTCATGCGAAGACATCACTTGAAGATGAATTCTGCTAAGTCTTTTATGGGGTTGTCCAGTGGAAAGTTCCTTGGATTCATAGTTACTTCAGAAGAAATTTTTCTTGATCCCGAAAAAGTAAAAGCAATCAAAGAGATGCCACCTCCCGGGAACCTTAAAGAGTTGAGGGGGTTACAAGGAAAGTTGGCATATATCCGGTGCTTTATCTCCAATTTATTAGGACGATACCAGCCATTCTCCAGACTTATGAAAAAGGGGGTTTCCTTCATATGGGACGAAGCATGTCAACAAGTATTTGATGATCTTAAAGAATACCTTACAAAACCTCCTGTCCTCATGACACCCGTCCCTGGAAGACCGTTCCTTATATATGTAAGGGTCATGGATAACGCACTAGGCGCGTTACTTGCTCAATATAATGTGCAGGGTCATGAACATGCCCTCTATTACTTAAGTCATACAATGATTGGAGCCGAGCATTGGTATACTCCAATTAAAAAAGAATGTTTAGCCCGAGTGTTCGCCGTCCAGAAAATGCGACACTATCATTCAGGGCAAACAATTCATGTTATATCATGGGTCAACCCTCTGAAAATCTTTATGACGAAAGCAGGATCTTTAAAAGGTCGATTAGCAAAATGGACATTGCTGTTATCACCATATGACATCCACTTTGTTTCCCAAAAAGCTATGAAGGGACAAGCGATCACTGACTTTTTCACAGACCATCCTTTTTGGTCCAACTCTAAATCAATAAGGGATATCTCGAAATAGACATCAGAAGTCAACACGATTAACAAAGAATGACCATGGCAGATATTCTTTGATGGTGCTGCAAGACGATCTGCTACAGGAGTGGGGGTAGTACTGATTTCCCCACATAAGCACATACTTCCTAATGGTTACTCACTAACCGAGCCATGCACAAATAATATAGCGGAATATAATGCGCTCATTATTGGTTTAAAAATGGCTCTGTAACTGGGGGTGAACTATCTAGAGACATATGGAGACTCTAAGCTCATCGTCAATCTGATGACGAGCGAATATGAAGTCAAACATGAAACCCTCATCTCCTATCATCAATTAGCCATTGAGTTGGCAGGTTATTTCGAACAGTTTTATATCAACCATATACCTTGACATGAGAGTGTCTATGCGGACGCTCTTGCAGCGTTAGCTGCAACATTGGCAATCCCGCCAGGGGTAGCTAAAAGTATCACTATTGGGAGTAGAGAACTTCTCCATCCTGATACGATCTTCCAAGCCAAAGAAGTATGCCAAGTAGGCTTAACTCAGGAACCTCGTGATTAGCGATTTTTGTTCATGGATTACGCCTTGTACGGGATGCTGCCAGAGGATCCAAAAGAAACCGCCTCAATAAAGAGGAAGGCCCAAAGATTTTATTATGATCCTATACTTTAGATTTTATACAGAAAGTCAAGTGACAGTCTCTTACTGCATTGCATTTCAAAAGCAGAACCTGATGAAGTGCTAAAAGAGATGCATAATAGAATATGTGGAGCCCAACAGCCCGGCCCAAAACTTGGGAACCACATAAGAAGGCTAGGATACTACTGGCAAAAAATGATTACCGATGCAATGGCATATGCTAAACGGTGCCATGAGTGTCAGGTACACGCTAATTTTATTCATCAACCTCCATAATACTTGCACAATACTGTTGCTAATTGGCCTTTCGAAGCATGGGAGATGGATATCGTAGGGCCAATAACTCCTCCATCATCCAGAGGACACCGGTTCATACTTGCGATAACAGACTATTTTTCAAAATGGGTCGAAGCCGTGCCCATGAGAGAGGTAAAGACGGCAGACATGATTATGTTCATTAAACATCATGTCATTTACCGTTTTCGTGTTCCTCGAAGAATCATTCATGATAACAGACCACAGTTCATCAGCCAGGGGTTTTCACGATTCTGTGATAAGTTCAGAATCAAGAATATCGCTTCAGCGCCGTATAACCTAGCGGCTAATGGATTGGCCGAAGCCTTCAATAAAGCCATTATTAAACTCCTTCGAAAATTTGTCTCTTCCAATAAACGGGATTGGGATGAAAAGTTAGGAGAGTATTTGTTGGCTTATTGCACTACAGTTCGCAGCCCCACAAAACCTACCCATTTCTCCTTAGTATATGGAAGCGAGGCCGTCTTGCCTCTGGAAGTCCAGATACCATCATTAAGAGTGGTATTAGCCACAGAAATGATGATGGAGGAACGACATCAATAAAGACTGCGAGAATTAGAAGCGCTGGATGAGAAGCGTCTCCGGGCCCAGTAACAAATTGAGTTATATCAAGCCTGAGTCTCACATGCGTTCAATAAGAACGTTAAACAGAGAACCTTCAAGTAAGGAGACTTGGTTCTGGCCATTAAAAGGCCAATGGTTATGACCACAAAACTAAGGGTAAATTTGAGCCCAAGTGGGAAGGACCGTTCATCATGGAGACGATATACTCTAGTGGAACTTATCGCTTAATGAACCAAAATGGTGACAGAATGATGATACCAATCAATGGCAAATTCTTGAAAAACTATTATATATAAAAAAAACTGTCGCATCTGGTTCCTATCCCTAAGAGTATAACCATCCATGTTCAAGTTACACAGGTGAGCACTTGAACTTTTTTATCAAATTAAAGCATGTGTAATTAGGCGCCTCTGTCTAAGTCAATGATCTTAACCTGATCATTCTGGTGAATGCAATTAAACGCCATCGCCAAACTATCAGCATGCTCTATTGAAGAGCATTACCAAGGTCAGTAATTTTGACCCAGTCATTCTAGTATCAGCAATCTAAGTTACGCAGATGAGCCTTGGACTGTTTTTACCAAAACTATGAACTATTTATGTCATCATTTGTTGTGCAAAAAAAAGGTTCGTAGCCAACAGATAAAAGAATCAAAAGAATTATCTTTATTCATAAATTGAAAGAATATGGATAAAGTTGCAAAAAGAATTCAAAAATTGTTGAGTTCCTTTATTACAATGAATAAACAAAATATGTATAGAAAGGAAAAGAAGAAAACAAGGAAGTTAAGGTTCTCCCAGAAACTTCAACTTATTCGTCGTCTCATCAATAACTCGACGATGGGTTTCTTCTACTGAGTGTTGAGCCTGTCGGTGTAAATCATCATCATTTATAGCAAGTTGCTGGGCCATCCGCTGACGAGATTCTTCAATAAAATGGCTCCTCATCATGCCTTCTTATTCGAGCTGTCCCTATTGAAGGATCAACTCCTCTCATCTTTTCACAGACTCCCCTAGCCGAGACTCACTAGTTTCTAAAATAGCCTAAGCTTTGGCAATGGTCTCCCTGGCTCTGAGGATGGCTGCTTGGCTCCCCTCGATTTCAAAGTCCACCATCTCTAGCCCTCCGAGGACTGACTGTTGACTGGGTCGCAGTTCTGCTAACTCCCGAGGCCAATCGTTCTCTTGACACCTCAACTTCTCCTAATGAGCCGTCAGCTCTACTCACAGCCGCGCCAATTCAATCTCAGTGATCGCTTATACATTCGCTTGGCGAACTGTGTTTAGCGTTTGCACCTGCTCTTCTAAAACTTCTAGGTGGGCTCGGTAAGAGGCTGCTCGGTCACGCCCTCCAATCCTTTCAATATTGTCTAGATAGCTAGTCAATATTGGGTGTCCAAGCTCAAGGAAGTCCCTCCCATCCAAGATCATCCCAATACACCATGAAATCATTGACATTGTGATTGAAGAATTCCTCAAGAGGATCAGTAGTGTCTAAGTTGAGAACAGGCAGTACTAAGGAAGATGTCGCTGGGAAAGGAGTGGCCTCGGTAGGAGTTGATGAAGGGGAAGCTCTTCCTTGCACCAAGTTCATGATATGCGGGTCCAGTAAAACCAATAAGGAACTGGCTGAGCTAGGAACCCGAGGAGAAGATGCACTGGTGCCAGTCATTCCAGTAGCTTGACCAACAGGGGTAGATTCTGATGGAGTATCTCTGCCTGAAGCTCCTCCTATAGCATAAGTAACCTCAAAGGAGAACTTCAAGTTATCTTCATCTCCCGTTGGCAAGCGAGCTGGAGCGAGAGGAGCGGATAGAGTCTCCACAGCAATAACCGTCGAAGGTGTTAGTATAACTGGTTGGGGAGCAGATGGCGTGCCAACGACAACCGGGAAGGTATTTTCGGAGCAAATAGCTGGTGTCAGTGACGATAAGCTTGGAGATGGAGAAGCCTCTCTTGCCGTAGCCGCGACGGCCTCTGTCCTATCATCACTCCCGAGCTCATCAACAACGGGAGTCGAAGTAGGAACCGAGTGAGGGTCCAGCGTAATATAATCCATGCCGAACTCCTTTTCCAAACTACCAAGTCCACCCACCGAGCCGGTGGTGCCTGAGTAGTCAACCAGCTCCTCGGACTCCACCTTGATAGTCGAATGCATAGGCAAATGAAGTTGACTACCTAGATCTCAAAAGCAGACGAAAAGCGTCACATATATATAAAAGAATAAAAAGTTAGAATACAAAGTTAAAGATCAGAATCATACCAGTAGATACAAGTCCCGTGGTTGGACTTGAAGGAGGAGTTGTGGCCGTCTCTAGGAGCACACCTGTTTCGCTACCTAGAGGTTGCGTCGTAGTGTGTTCGGCAGATTCGGTGGCTGGCGGAATCGGGGCCTCAGTAGCACTCAAAGCTTCGGTCGGCTTGCCTTCCTCTACTAGTGTTGTTGGCAAAGTCGAAGCAGGAAGGTCCGTGCGAACTGGACCGCTGCTTCTTCTGGAATCACTAGGGTCTCCCCGGCCAGCTTCTTCTTCTTATGAGCTGGCTCGCCTCTAGCGGTCCCATGATGCTTTATGGACGGGCTTTGGGAACGAGTAGTGGCAGATTGAGGAGCACCCCCGGCCCTGGCATTATCATCGCCACCAGCGTCGTTGTCATCATTAGGATCGTCAGCATCTGATGGATCGGCCACCGTGTCAAGGAATTCATCCATTCCTTTCACTCTAACTCTCTTTGCCCCTTTGCGCCGAGAGTAGAAAGCCTCTATCTCCTTACAGCAATTGTGGTTGATAGAGAAATTTGGTACATCAGCGTTGGCAACACTGTACCATGTGCAAAAGCTTAACGCCATGCTCAACTCTGGCAATTTCTGGGGTAGCGTGAACTCGGCCCTAGTTCCTCCAGCAACGAAGTGAAACCAGCCTTGCGCTCCTGCGTATAGATTGCCCTCGTACGTTGTCCCCTATTCGGATTCCCTACATAGAGCTGTGAATATCCGAATTGACGAGCAAAACGGCTTGGCGTATACGGCTTTATGTAGCACATGGTGTCTTGACGATACACCAAGTGCCCGGGGCGAATATTGAGGAGCCACCAGAATGCCCCTGAAAACAAGTTGGTGAAGTTGTCTGTCCCCAAAATATCTTTAAATTTTGAACCATACTCTCCACCGGGGAAATTCTGGAAGTAACGGAAAATCTCGTAATTCTGATGATGACGGAGTGTCTTCCGAATAATCGACATGTAGTGGCTCTTCCAAGTGGAGGGTTCGTACATCTCCACAAAGAATGACTTGTCAATTGTACTATACCCTGTAGCACTCATTAAAGAGGGGTAGTGCATGACAAGCCACGCCCTCAGATAGGTGTAGGGCATCTCCACCCTCGGACTTGGCATTTTCACCACTGTCGTTTCCTTTGCACCCTTTCCTTTGGCACCTTTTCCCTTGCCTTTCTCTGCAGGGACGAATCCATTGCATAATGCTTGAAGCCCGCTTTGGAGATTGCTTACCATGGCTGGCAGAAGTCTAAAGGGTCATCCATACGCTAGTAGTACCGTAGGGTAGACTACATTTATGGCAATTGCCTCCTTAAGCAGTGAAGGAATAACGCATCTCTTCAGCCATAAAATCAGGAAGCCAGCAAGTAGACCCCTGTCTAAAATGGGGAACTATGCCTGGAAGTGGAATCTTTGGAAGACTATGCTGGGGTTGAGCCCTCCTTCATTTGATTCGGTGGTATAGGTTGTGGCTTCCAGTTCTGCAACACGTCGGTTGATTTCTTCAACGCCAACAGGTTTGAGTCTGCAAACCATGGGCAGACTTTCCTTCAAATTCATGAAAAGGTAGTCGGCCCATTTCTTATAGCCAATACCTTGGTTATGCACACCTGCCAAATTGGCGCAGATGCGGTAATGGCACATCA
Organism: Dracaena cambodiana; assembly: GCA_036321105.1. Lineage (NCBI taxonomy): Eukaryota > Viridiplantae > Streptophyta > Magnoliopsida > Asparagales > Asparagaceae > Dracaena > Dracaena cambodiana. Next base: position 29,490,222 of record JAYEPQ010000001.1, read on the forward strand.
TCTCCCAATATGTTTGATAGATGAGATCGTCCCGTGCCTTCAACATCTTCAGTTCCTCGGCAGTGGGGATGTATTCTTCATAAGGGATCTCGCCCACTGATAACTCTGATACTTCGAACATCTCGTGAAGAGCAAGTTCTAACTCACCCACTAGTGTAAAGAACGTGTCAGTTTCAGAATTATACATCTCTAAGAGACTGAAGACATGGTACGAACTCTGGGGCAAACCGAATTGGACGTTCCTGATGGCCTTATATAGACCAATCTCCTTCAGGTCTGCTCATGGGTGTCCAGCACATACTTGACATGTCAGAACCACCACATGTTACCCGACGAGTGAATCCATCTGGGCATCCTGAAGCCCTTGGTGGGATACTGGCCACCCTTAGCCATGATTTCGCTGAGAAAGGTCCTTGCGCGAAATGGGACCTCTCCAATTGGGTGCTCCTTGGTAACTCTACCAGGAAGAAGCCTAGTAACAAACCTTGTGGGACCATCCTGGTATGCCCCATTTGCGCCGAACTTTCCGATCGCAAGACCGTCATAATCCTGAGTTAGTTCCCAGTCTAACTCGCGACGGGAAGATAGCCTCTGCAGATACACCAGAGAATAGTCGCACTCCATATCGGGCAAGAACATCAGTAAGTCACCGGCCTGGTGAAGCCACTTACTCTCCTCTTCGAAGAGGATCTCATCAGAATGATCCATGGCGTCCCTAAAAAGGAACGCTGGCTTCTCCAGGGCTTCTCTGTTTATTGCCTCAAAGGGAGCATCAGTAATGATCTCCTTTGCAGTTACAGGGCTGTATCTGATCAGCTTCTCCCTGCGTTCTATCAAGCCCGGCTTGAAGGCAGGGAGGTCAGTGGTGAAACGGAATTGGGTGGCCAGGTCTTCACCCCCAGCGAACCCGAAGTGATGCCTGTGGGAAAGAGGATCCACTAAGTAGTCAACTGCAAAAAGAAGAAATAAAGTTAGAAGAAATTCTGAAAGAAGATTAAAAAAATTTTCGTAAGTGCAGAAACGCAAAGTTAAGAAATAACTTCGCGTAATCAATAACTTCGCAGCAGGAAAATGTGAAGTTAAATCATTAACTTCGCATTAGTAAATCGCGAATCTAAATCATTAACTTCGCATCAGTAAAACGCGAAGCTAAATCATTAACTTCGCATCAGTAAAACGCGAAGCTAAATCAATAACTTTGCGTCAAGTAAAACGCGAAGCTAAGTCAATAACCTCGCGTAGGAAATGCGACAGTCAAGAAAAATAACTTCGCATACCAAACGCGAAGATAATGCGATAGTTTCGCGTAGAAGAAGACCAAAGGTCTTTTCTTCTTCTCCAAGCCACTGGCCGGAGAACGGTGATGGTTTTGCCGGTGAAAGAAGCAATTGGCCGGTCAAAACCGAGCCAAATCACTCCAAAATCGTTCTAAAGGGCCCAAAAGTTAAGATTTTTACCTCCAATCGGCGCAGCGAAGGCTGCTCTGCCACTGTGGTCGCTGCTACGGCCGCTGCCACCGCTGCTTGGGCCGGCCGCCGCTGGTGAAGAGGCGCCGATGCCGTGTTCTTCTTGGGTGCCATTTGCTTCGAAATCTTAGAGAAAATTGACAAGAATCGAGCAAAAATCAAGTCGGTCGCCTGATTACCTAAGCTTTGATCTCTTGAAAATTCTTCGAATGAAGTGAAGAAGAAGAGTTAAGACTCTATTTAAATGAAAAAAGCCCGCCTCTTGGTATTCGGCATGAGAATCGGAGAGTTGCTCAATGAAACGTGAGGCTATTAGCTTCGCGTGATGAATGAAAACGAGAAGATAACTTGGTCTTTTAACTCCATGTTCGAATTTGAAGATCCAAAGTATTTCAAAATTTGCTAAGTTCTAAGTCATTTTGAAAACTTTGGAGGGGGTTCTGTTGGTAGTGAAAATTTCTAAGTAGAAAGGAATTTTCCATGCAGAACGTGGAGCTACATGCAGAGCGTGAAGCTAATTCCGTAGCTCCGCGTTTGGCTATTTAGCCTCACGTTTGAGTAAAACGCGGAGCTAATCCATAGCTCCGTGTTCTGAGGAATTTAGCTCCGCATTAACTCCGCGTGAGCAGATTTCATTAGAATTCTAAATTGATTGTGATTGAGATTTGGGCTTATCCAATATCCAAATTGAGTCCAATCAGAATTCATAATCAAGAGATTTAAATCAGAATTAAGATATTTGATTTGAATCCTTAATGAACACAACTACTTTCCAATTCTAGTCAATTGGAAACTCTCATATTAGCCCAAAGCTATAAATACCCTTTTGAGGAAGCTTTTGGGGATCTTTTGAAGGTTTTGTGAAGTTCAAGTTATGCATAAGAGCCTTGAATCTATCAAGACCAGCAGAGAAGATCAAGAGTCGGCCGTCATTTTCATCGAGAGAGAAGATTTCCGCATTAGATCGTCAAAAAGAGCTATTCGATAGATCCCATCGCTGCGTAAAGCTCACCTTATATTGTAAAAGAGAGCGATAGTTTATAAATCCTCTCGTTTGTTCTTTTTTTATTCACTTTCATTGTAATTAAGTTATTCTAATGGAAGGAAGTATGAATTTTAATAAGAACAATTCCAAAAGAGAATCAGGTGGAGGTAGAATGTTTTTAGTTGACTGGTGTTGCCAAGATGGTGGATGGCCAAAGATGTAAGGCACCAAAAACCTCTCACCTGGGAGAAGTTTGTGGAGGTATTTCATGCCAGGTTTTCCACGCATCAACGGAGTAGAAGATGTAGAAGAAATTTTTGGAATTACAATAAGGGAATCGAACTATGGGTGCGTATGCAGCTGAGTTCATGAGACTCAGCCATTTTGCTCCAACATTAGTGGCTGAAGAGGAGGAGCGAGCATATTTTTTTTAGCAAGGATTAAGGCATAAAATCAAGCAGCATTTGGCAGCTCAAGCCTACAAGACATAGAGGTATTTGAAGCGGTATGTAGGATATAGAAAGTGTTAAGAGAAGTGAAGCCAGTAATAAGTAAGAGACCATTCCACAAGGAAGTTAATCCTACATCTCGTGAGGAGAAAAGTTATTCAACAAAGTGGCAAGTATTACCACACAAGGGTCCGATGGCATTCAAGTTTTATAAGATGCTGGGACATGTTGAGTGGGACTGCATAATGGCTCAAGGAATATATTTCAGATGTGGTTCGGTTAATTACCAGTGGAGAACTGTTTGAAGATGTCACCTGAACAATAAGCAAAAGCCAAATTACCATCAATCAGTGTGACAACAGGCAGGCAGCAGGGACACTACCTATTCGGAGGGGTCAATAGCAAATTCAGCAGATGCCATTCGAGACACATCAAACCACAAATGCTAGGGGATAGAATGGGGCAAGCAAGAAGTAAGGACAGTTTGGAATGATACATACTAAGAAGGTGCAGTCTTCGGGAATAGTTATGGCAGGTACGATTCAGTTCAACTGAGCACTGATACAATTCTTATGTTATAGATTGTTTCACTATCATGCATATTTGGACTTTTCTTATTTGTCCTTTAGGTTGAATTTTGATAGTGAAATTCTTTAGTTAGATTGGTTAGATGTAATATCTCAAAACTCGTACTACTCGCATCCTTCCTTTGAGTCTGATCGTACCGAAATTGGGTACCAAGAGCCAATTTCGACGACGAAATAATTTTTAATGAACGTAAGTTTAAATACATAACTCCAAATAGTATTCGGCCTTCGTGGTTATTGATTTTTTAATATTTATGATTTTTAGAAATTCTTTCAGAAGCCTAAAAAATATTCCCGAATTTTGCTCATTTCATAATATTAAATTATTCTTATAATAACATTGGTAAATTATTTCTCTCAATCTAGACATCCAAATGATAAATGAATAATTTTTTAATGTTTCTATCATTGAGCACTATATTTTGTATTAGTTTGGCAATACTTGGACAACGTCAAATGGCACCGAAATCGACTAAAATAATTTAATTTAATAACTTCTTAAATTTATAAATATTAACAATTTATAATGGGTTGAGGCGTGGCATATGTGTGAGGATAAAAGTGAAAACTGAAATTTGTTGTTTGTGGGTCATTGTGAGAAAGAATGAAGTGAATTGGATAGTATGCGGTGTCATCTTCACTCATGCATCAAAAGCACTAAGGTTTTGATTGCCTCATCTTTCATTTCTCTGTTCAATTTTTCCCCATGCCACAACTTCCTCCACCCTCCCTCAAGCAATGCCAAGCAAGCAGAAGAGCGAGAGCTAAAGGAATTTAATAGCATCTCACAGCTACTTTAAAGGCAAAAAAACACCTCTCAAATTTCTGAGTTTTCTTGCTACAATAGTCCACTGTCTTTTTTAGTTCAATGCTTTTGCTTTTGTAACCAACTTCTCTGATGTAGCTGTTCCACCTATCTATTGAGTTGGCTCTACTTTGGAAGCTATCTTAAGAATGAAATGTTAGTTGTTTGGTTGTTAAATGTTAAATAGCACTTCACTATAGTTGTTATCTCATGAGGCAAGATGGCTTCATGCTTTATTTTTTTAATTTGTACTATCATAAATAATAAAAGTATATAGGAGGGAAGGTATAATTTTAGTTACATAAAAACAGGTACAGCGAAGAGCATAAGATTTGGTAGTATTCGTTGCTATGGTTGACATGTTGTGTTTTGTTTTGTTGACTGGACATGTCACTTGAATATCACTAGCAACTTTACGTATTTTTAATATTGTTGCAATCCAAGATGAGATTAAGCTGGAGTTTAGAGTCATGGATTCTTAGAATCAGTACTGGGATTAACTAGAGTTGTAGAGGAAATTATTTTATAAATAAGAAATTGATTACCTGATTCGAAATTGAAAGTCTAGTTGACCCTCATGTTTGCTATAGGAAACTACTAATCAATAGAGATCAGATTACTGCCAAATGGCAGCAAGAATCGCCAGCCAACAGGAAATCTGTCTCTGAAAAGGTTGAGATAGACGATTCAGATAGTCTGTCTATTACCCTGTTTATGGAATAGTTCAATTTTATTTATATTATTCCTGATTTATATTTTCACAACTGACACTAAAATATCATATTCACGATTACCTATTATGAGTAGTGCGATAGTACAACTTCTGTTTTTTTGTGTTACTTGCTGGATTTAATCTCCTAAATTCTGAACCCATGTATAGAGAGCAAGGAAGGAGAAGCAGGCTCAGCCGATGACCCATACCCATGAGCAAGGCGAACGAGAGTAAACGGTCGAGTAACTTTTGGAGATCCTTCGTACAAATTATTTATAATCACTTTTGTCTGGGCACTGCTTTTCTTCTTTGTTCTTTTTATTTTATTGTGTTCATATCCAGAGCAGTGTGCCATCTTATATAATTTACTTTTTATATAAATTAAATCTTTTCAGTTTAGACAAGCCATTAATTATTTGAATGTAGTAGTACTTACGATTATTCCAAGATTATATGACTATTGAGTTGTCTAGTATAGATTTAAGTAACATCCTCCATATTTTAAAGCAGTTGAAAAATAGGGGTGTTATAGCTATGGTTCCGGACATGTACGGGATATCCAACTTGCCTAACAACATGTTATCCAATTGTGTGGAAACTAGTACTTGGGCCATGGTCCCGAACATGTATGAAATATCTAATTCGCCTAGCGGATTGCCATCCTATTCATGTGGGACCCGTACTTGGGCTTTGGTCCTGGACATGTATAGGACATTCAATTCGCATAGCAGCGTGTCATCCAGTTTATATGGAAACTGGTACTTGAACTGTGTGGTACCGGGCATATACGGTACTTCTAGAAAACAAATACTCCCAGCATTCAGTTCCAAACTAATATGGTAGAATTTGTATCCATTTACTTAATTATATTATAATATATATATACTACTTACTTCATGATTTATATTTCTTATACATACCTTGTACTTCATAGCCCATATGCATGATCATGTTATATTATATATGTCATATACTCCATGATTCCTACTATATTATGTATACCATGTACTTTATGATTCATATTATATTTTGTATATCTTGTTGCTTGATCAAATAATACTACATGTATCATCTCTTCCATGATTCATATTATATTATGCATATTACATATTTTATGTTCATTTGTATATATCTTTTACATTGTTTCTACTTGTATGTCATATTGATATAATTTCTATAGTATGGTACGAGTTAGGATTTGTATTGTTGTTTTGATACTGACCCTTGAAATTATCACATCCAAGGTCTACTAGCCGAGACAGCAATAGTAGAGGAGGAGAATTCATCCCTCGAGGATCCACATTTTCAAGAGTAGACCGAGCGCCAGTAACCACCTTAGGATCCTCATCCCTTTTGTGTATATATTATTTTGGCTTGTATGTGCATATGTATTCTACTTTTGAGTTCTATCCGTGGTATCTGACTTAACACTCTTATATATATATATATATATATATATATATATATATATATATATATATATATATATATATATATATATATATATATATATATATATATTCAATACTTATGATGTTATATTCTAATATTGTACTTGACTCTATAAAAGCAACCTTTTAATGTATATATTACTTATCATTTTTCATATATCTCTTTTTGGATATTGCTATACTCATGTGATGTTGTCGCAGATAAATTTAGACTTGCGGTATATATCTCATATCTGTATACTTCCATATCTTTTGCTTGTAATTATACGAAGAAATGGTCTCGTGCACTTCAGTATTGAGAGTGTCCACAAGTAACACCCTATCCACTATTTAGATACACACTCGAACACATCAGTATGATTTGGAGCATCATAGATCAAGGAAAGAATTAGAAATATTACTTATATGTTATGATTACCATCAGAGATGGAAACTACTCATGATGTAATTCTTGTATCTCGGAAAAGAAAGTAATTGGGTAAAGAACATATAGTAGTGGGTCTATTCGAGGTATATCTAATATCAGACCTAAAGTACAAGCAACATGTTGCTATTGTCACCCGACGGAAGAAAGTCTTGAAGACAAAGTGATACCACTAGTTCTTATTTCGTGGGATGCACAGTCACTAAAAAAATTCTACTTAGGAGCTTGAGGATGACATCAAAATGAAGTATCCATATCTTTTATTGGGAATAGATATGCTAATTCCATTTGAATCCTTATCTATGTATACATGTATTATTTCCATGTCCCTTAATTTATAATTTTGAGGATGAAATTCTTTTATAAGATGGATATAATATAATATTCCAAATTTCTTATTACCCATATCCTTTCTTTGGGCCTGACTGTGGCAAATTAAAACTATTAAGGATCAATTTAGATACCAAAATGACTTTTGGTGAGTGTACTTTAAAATTCATAATCTAAATGATATTCTATCTTCACAGTTATTATTTTTATAATATTTGTTATTTTTGGAAGTTTTATCAGAAACTCCCAAATCTTATTAATTACAAAATATTAAATAATTTTCTAATTATTTATATCTCTCATTCTGCACATCAGAATAATGTATGGAAAATTTCATAATATTTCACTCATTTAGCGCTATGTCCTATATTAATTTTGTAATTTGAAGATTATCAAAATTAAACGAGATGGAAAAAATAAATTTAATATTTTCTTCTTTGTGTGATTGTCTGAGAAGTCTTGGGGAAATTATCTTAATACTTGAATGGGTTAAAGATATAATTTGCCTTGTTATAAAAATAAAATAAAATTTTATTTTTATATTTAAATTTACTTAGCATCTTAACTTAATATTCATATCCTGACTATAAATTTGAGATTTAACTAATTAATCTCGGGTTATGGCCCATAACCTGAATGTACTTGAAAACTCATAACGCAACCTTATTGGTTCTATTTGAGCTTTAGTGACATCGCCCAACAGAGCTCAGCTACTTGGGAAATTAGTGTAAGCATGCATCATAATGATATTGGAATGAATGAGGAGTATTTACAGTTAACCCAAGCCATGTATAAACACTCCTCCTTCATATATTCGTTCTTAAAAACGTCGAAGGAAATGGAAAAAGAAAAAAGAAATCACTCTCCTCACCTCACAAACAAGGCAACCTAGGATAAAAAGGAAATTAGATTGAGGTAATTTCAACAGCAAATTTCTTAAAAAGCTAGTAAAATATTTCTTTGCTTTACCAAATTCAATTCCTTGCTGCCTATTCCGGGCATATTCCATTTTGTATATTGTCACTCTGAAATTCCATGATGCATATTCTGGCTATATTCCATTTTCAGTGTTATCACTATGAAATTCCTTGCTGCCTTGTGCATATCCAATTTTGTGTGTTGTTACTAGGAATGAGCGGAGTTCAGTTAAAACTGATATAACAAACCTATCCGAATAAGAAAAATCGAACCAAACCAAAATAATTTGGTCGGTTTTCGGTTTCAAGCTTTGAAATTCGAAACCGAACCGAACCTACCAAATTTATTAAAAAAGTATATATTTATACACAAACATGTATACATATATACATATCAACATATATGTATACATATATAAATACACATATATACTTATATATATATTATAGAAAATAAATTAAAAAAATTAGATATTTTGAAGAGATATGCGTATTAAAACAATTAAAATTATAGTTTTAAATAATTTTTATTCAAAATTCGGTTGTAATCGAAGTGAATCGAACCCAATTAGTTCAGTTTGGTTTCGGTTTCCATATCTAATTGGTTCGGTTCTGTTCAGTTTTGCTAAAATTAACAAAAACCGAAACAAAAGACCAATGCTCACTCCTAGTTGTTATTCTGAAATAATTCATACCACATTTATTAATTCCCTGTATATACTTATTGTTATAACTCATGTTTTTTTTTTTTCCCTCGTGTTCATACATGTTGTTTGGCTATTTACAGCCTTTTCCTAACAATATACGATTACAAAGGTTAATTCTAGGGCAGTTTTAATGTTAACATAATAACTGGATCAAAAAAAAATTTCGTTAGGGTTATGCAATACATTCTAAACAGATTTAATGCTTTTCCTTACACCATATTGGCTTGTAGTTAGATGCTACTTTTTGCGTTGTCGGTCATGTTGCTAATGGAGCCCATTGCCGAAATAGGTTTCGGTACACCGAAATGGGTCCAAAACCGACCAAAACCCGTTATGATATAATATAAATATGTGGTTGTGGTGCTAGGGTTTTTAAAAGCCGAAAAAGAAGCCGGAAAAAACAAATAACCAAGGGTTTTTCTCTTTGTGGCGGCTTGTGGTGTTGAAATTATTTTTGGTGAAATAATTTAGAGGCTACTGTGGCTGCTGTTGTTTGGTTTCGGCTAGAGAAAAGAGAAGAGGGCGGCTGGGTTATTTATTTTGTGGTGGCGGCCGGAAGAAGGAAAATTAGCTGCTCCTGTTGCAATTATTTTTCGGCCGAAGGAAAGAGGTAAATCACTGCAACAAGAGGTTAGGGTTTCATCTCAAAATCTTGTGTGATTTCTTTGTGTTTTCTCTTGTGGTTGAGAACTAGAAATTTGTAATTCTCTTTTGATATAGTGGAAGTTTTTCGATCGTGTCCCCGTGGACGTAGGCATATTGTCGAACCACGTTAAATCTGCGTGTTCTCTGTCTCTGCTATTTTTCTCTTCGGTTAACTATTTGATTTCGCTGGTTGTTGCATTAGTATTATTCCGCTATCTTTTACTAACAATTGGTATTAGTGCCTTGGTTCGGGTCAGATTTCACTCAGATCGGTGTTGATTTTGAGTGGGAGTTATGGCGAAAGATAGGAAGGGAAAGATTAAAAAATTTGATGGGACAGATTTCCAATGGTGGAAGTTGCAGATGGAAGATTATTTATATCAAAAGAATTTATATCAACCACTGATTGGAGAAAAGCCAGAAAATATGACTGATGAGGAGTGGGCATTGTTGGACAAGAGAGCTTTGGCGCAGATTCAATTGTGCCTGACAAAGTAGGTTGCGTTCAACGTCTCCAAGGAGAAGACCACTTCAGGTTTGATGTCAGCGTTGGCTAAATTTTATGAGAAGCCGTCTGCTTCAAATAGACTGTTTCTAATAAAAAAGTTGTTTAACTTGAGAATGCCTTCTGATAGTTCAGTTGTTAATCATTTGAACGAATTTAACACATTATGGGCACAACTTGAATCTTTAGATTTTGTCTTTGCTGATGTCATTAAAGCTTTGATGTTTATGTGTTCGTTACCAGATAGTTGGAGTAATGTTGTTGTGGCCATCAACAATTCTTCTAATACTGCTCTTAAATTTAATGATGTTGTTAGTACAATCATGAATGATGAATTGATGAAAAAGAGTATGGGTGAGAGCACCGTTTTTACAAATACTGCTCTGTCGGTTGATAATGACAGAAGAAAGGAAAGGGGTAGAAGTTTAAGCAGGGAGTCAAAGCAAAGAGGAAGATCAAAGTCTAAGAGAAAGTTCAAGAAAAAATTAGTGTGTTGGAAATGTAAGACAGAGGGTCATATGAAGATGGATTGTCCAAATAAAGACAAGGAAGGAGCAAATGTGGTGAATCCAAGTGAAGAGTATGATGACTTGTGCTTGTCTGCTCATACAGAATCAAGGTCAAATCGTGATTTGTGGATTCAGGGGCTTCGTTCCATTGCACTGCTCGCAGAGAATGGTTTGAGAATTATGTCCAAGGTGATTTTGGGCATGTGACTGTTGGTAATGGGCAGGAATGCAAGATTGTCGGTAAATGGACAATTCAGTTAAAGTTGCACAATGGTGGAAAGTTGCTTTTACAAGAGGTCAGACACATACCAGATTTGAAGAAGAATTTGATATCTGTTAGCAAGCTGGATAATGAAGGTTATCAAATCTCATTTGAGAAGAAATAGTGGAAGATCAGCAAAGGAGCAATGATTAGTGGTCAAGGGTGAGAGAGTGGGAACTCTATATTTACTCTCAAGCACGGTGGATCACGTTGTTTCTTTGGCCACCGTGAAGAATGAGAAGGCTACCTTATGGCATCAGAGGCTCGGTCACTTGAGCGAAAGCGGCATGAGGGTATTGCAATCCAGAGGTATGTTGACAGATATGAAAAATGCTAATTTTGATTTCTGTGAGAACTGTGTGTTTGGAAAGCAGAAAAGAGTTAGCTTTATGAAGGATGGCAAGGGGAAGAAAACCGAGAGATTGGAGTTGGTATATACAGATGTATGGGGGCCTTCTTCGGCGAAGTCTCTTGGAGGTAATTCTTATTTTGTCACTTTCATAGATGATGCAAGCAGGAAAACATGGGTATTTGCACTTAAGCAGAAATCCGATGTCTTCAAGTTCTTCAAGGTATGGAAAGCTCTTGTTGAAAATGAAACAGGTTTGAAGGTGAATGTCTGTTGTCAAACAACGGTGGGGAATTTTGCAATAGAGCGTTCGATGACTATTGCTCTACCCACGGGATCAGGAGAGTAAAGACTGTACCGAGGACACCGCAGCAGAATGGCGTGGCTGAGAGGATGAATAGAACCATTTTGTAGAGAGCTCGGAGTATGAGACTACAAGCAGGTTTGCTTTTACAACTTTGGAGAGCCGCTGTAGATACGGCAGTCTAACTGATCAACAGGAGTTCAGCTAGTGTTTTAGATGAAGGAATTCCAGAGGAGGTGTGGTCTGGTAAGACTGTGAATTATTCATTCTTAAAAGTGTTTGGTTGTATAGCATATGCACATGTGGATCATGAGATGAGAAAGAAGCTTGATTCTAAATCTCAGAAGTGTGCATTCATTGGATACAATGGCGACGAATATGGTTATCGCTTATGGGATTATGAGCATAAGAAGGTAATTCGTAGCAGAGTGTAGTATTGAATGAGGGCTGTATGTATAAAGACCGAACGGAAAGTAAGAGTGAGAAAACAGTGGAGAAAGAGTGCTTGGAGCTGGATGAGCCACAGAATGGGATGGATCCCAGGGATAAAAGAAAGGAAGAAATACCTACATCTGAAGGAGAAGAAATGGCTACACCTGAGAATACACAAACTTCAGATGAGACTGAACAGGAAAGAGAGCCATTGACTGAAGTAGATGGTTCCAGTACTTTATCAGAGAGTGTTCCCACTTTGAGGAGGAGCACGAGGATAAGGAAGCCAACCCAAAAACTTTTTCTTCCATTATATCATGTTTTGTATACTGATGCAGGTGAACCAGAGAGTTACCATGAGGCTATGCAGGATAAACTTCATCTTAAGTGGGAGCAAGCCATGCGTGATGAGATGTCTTCTTTGGAGGAGAATCACACATGGTAATTAGTGAAGCGACCGGAAAAGATGAAAGTATTGCATAACAAGTTGGTATACATGGTAAAACATGAAGCAGGAGGGACACAAAGATTCAAGGCTAGACTTGTGGTGAAGGGATACGGTCAGAGAAAAAGTATTGACTTCAATGAAATATTTGTACCTGTTGTCAAGATGACTTCTATCAGAGCAATACTAAGTATTGTGGCTGTGAAGGGATTATATTTAGTACAGCTCGATGTGAAGACTGCTTTCCTTCATGGTGATTTGGAGGAGAAAATATATATGGAACAGCCGGAGGGATATAAAGTTAAAGGAAAGGAGAATTGGGTATGTCGACTGAAAAGGAGCTTGTATGGGTTGAAACAAGCGCTGAGGCAATGGTACTTGAAGTTCGACAAGTTTATATTGGATTCGGATTTTGTCAGAAGCAGTTCAGATCATTGTGTATATCTATAAAAATTTAAGGATGGTAATTTTATTATACTTACTTTGTATGTAGATGATATGCTTGTGGCAGGTACAGGCATGAAGAAAATCAATGATCTAAAAAAAAAGTTGACAGGGAGATTCTCTATGAAGGACATGGGTGAGGTTAAACAACTTCTTGGGATGCAAATTACCCGAGATAAGAAAAATAAAAAATTGTGGTTATCTCAGGAGGGATACATCAAGAAGGTGTTGGAGAGATTCAACATGGAGAATGCAAAACCGGTAACTACAGCTCTTGGTGGTCAGTTCAAACTGTCAAAAGAGCATGGTGCCAAGACAGATGAGGAGACGAGACACATAGAGAATGTGCCTTATTCATCAGCCGTTGAGAGTCTCATGTATACAATGGTGAGTACAAGACCAGATATTGCACATGCAGTGGGAGTAGTGACTAGATTCATGAAGAACCCTGGAAAGGAACATTGGCAAGCGGTGAAGTGGATTTTCCGGTATTTGAAAGGTACTTCAAAGTATTGTTTATGTTTTGAGGGTGATAACATTGATGTGCAAGGTTTTGTGGATTCGGACCATGCGGGTGATAGAGACAATGGCAGGAACATCACAGGTTATGTTTTTACTGTAGGAGGGATAACAGTAAGTTGGGTTTCAAGACTACAATCAATTGTTGCTGTATCTTCGACAGAAGCTGAGTATGTTGCAGCTGCAGAAGCAAGTAAGGAGTTTATTTGGTTGCAGCGATTGATGAGTGAGTTGGGTTTTGATAGAGTGGATTGCAGGTTATTCAGAGACAGTCAAAGTGCAATTCATCTTGCTAAGAACTCAGCGTATCATTCACGGACTAAACATATTCACTTGAGATATCACTTCATCAGATCCTTGCCGGAGGATGGCCAATTGAAGTTGGAGAAGATTGAGGGCAGCAAAAATCCTGCAGATATGTTGACAAAGCCGGTTGATGGGAAAAAGTTGAGCTATTGCTCAATTTTGGTGCATTTGTGTTGAATGCTGAAATTGGGACTTTAAACGATCGAGGTAAAAACTTTGGACACTGGGATTATCATGTATAGAGATTATAATTTTAGCAATAGGTCTCCAAGTGGGAGATTGTTGCTAATGGAGCCCATTGCCGAAATGAGTTTCGGTACACCGAAATGTGTCCAAAACCGACCCAAACCCGTTATGATATAATATAAATATGTGATTGTGGTGTTAGGGTTTTTAAAAGCCGAAAAAGAAGCCGGAAAAAACAAATAACCAAGGGTTTTTCTCTTTGTCGCGGCTTGTGGTGTTGAAATTATTTTTGGTGAAATAATTTAGAGGCTACTGTGGCTGTTGTTGTTTGGTTTCGGCTAGAGAAAAGAGAAGAAGGCGGCTGGGTTATTTATTTTGTGGTGGCGGCCAGAAGAAGGAAAATTAGCTGCTCCTGCTGCAATTATTTTTCGGCCGAAGCAAAGAGGTAAATCACTGCAACATGAGGTTAGGGTTTCATCTCAAAATCTTGTGTGATTTCTTTGTGTTTTCTCTTGTGGTTGAGAACTAGAAAGTTGTAATTCTCTTTTGATATAGTGGAAGTTTTTTCGATCATGTCCCCGTGGACGTAGGCATATTGTCGAACCACATTAAATCTACGTATTCTCTATCTCTGTTATTTTTCTCTTCGGTTAACTATTTGATTTCGCTGGTTGTTGCATTAGTATTATTCCGCTATTTTTTGCTAACAGGTCATAGGTAGCATCAATCCACCATTTGTAACCCATCTTCTCTCCTCTTTCTACTTTTTTTTTTTTTTTTCCCCCTTCTAATAAAATTCATGTCATGGCTCTTATTCTCAGAACTCCAAAGAATGGGTGAATTTTGTCAAGGCTGAAAATGACGTTTATCATTGGATACGTCACTTGTTTAATGGTATTTTAGTTTATCATTGGATACGTCACTTGTTTAATGGTATTTTAGTTACGTGACTGTGCCCCTCCTACGTTTCTTGCCTGCTCCACCAGCCGCTACGACTAGGGATTAACTGTTCAATCTTTCTAGAAATCTTGAGCACAATGATAATGTGTAAAAAGCATAATTCATGGGATTTAATTATTTCAGTTTCTTCCCTTCCAGAATTTGCTTGCTTCTTAGTCTTTTTGTTGTCCAAATAGAAGCATACAATGTAGAGAGCCTCAAATCTCATTAGTCAAAGCTGGTCCAATTTCTGTATCAATAATCTTCAAATTTTTACAAAAGTTTATACACTTTCGGGAATTGTGCTTAATTTTTTTTTTGCATTGATGGAGATTACAGTATTTGTTTTTTTGTCCTCTAATGAAACTAACGAGTGAGTTGTTATTCTCTTTTCTATGACTTAACATTCTCACATACACATACACATTCATTAAGGGAGTATGAATACTTTGATGGAGATTTTATTTGATATTTGAGATGATTTTATTAGTTATGAGAAGATTTTATTAGTTTTGAGACATGACAAGAGATTTAGTTTGATCCAGATTTGATATTATTTGATAGGATTCTTTTTGGATTATATTAAAATCAGGTTTTTGGGTTTTCCCTATACATACGCTATGTATGAAGTATTATGAAGAATGATGAATAATATATCAAAATTTTGAGAAAATTTTTGTATGGATTTCGCATGGGTCAAATCTCTCCTCGTGAATTCATTGAGAGTGGGCGTGGATTCACCTTGATACATTCCTGAATTTTTTGTGTTCTTCCCCAATTTTTCTACTCTTCCCCAAATTTCAAAAACGTTTCACTAATATGTTTTCGTCCTGTATCAAATTGGTATTAGAGCCTAGATTTTTAATCTCCACTTCCAACTACTTCTTTCATTTCTTCCATCATCAACAAACGGCCCTCACCTCTATCCTTTCCATCCAACCCCTCAACCAACCATCCACAACTCCAACAGATCCACTAGCTTCCCCATCGCCTCTTTATCCTCTTCCATGTTTCTACTCCAATTCAAGCGGTTTTTGAACCAACGATCTTCCAATCACACCCTTTATCTATTACCACTGTTTCAGGCTTTTATACATAATTATCAGAGGTTAATTATAGATAATCTCTTGACGCACTTTATGGAATCTTATATTTGTGCGTGAACTACTCATCCCTCTAGGTGATACTTGACTTGAACTGAATTTTAATTGTTATATTCTTTACAAATATTAATGGATTATAATAATTTGTCAACAAAATGGTTCATTACTTCTCTCTAATGATCTTATAATTATTTACTTTTTTCATCAAATTTATATTTCATACTATTTGCATTTAACAATTAAGCTATTTGGATATATTAATTTATTGTAAGCATTTAGTTTGCCTGAGCTTTAGATTTTGCACTATCTGCATATTTGATTAACTTGCATTACATGATCTATTCTAGATAGTGTAACGTCCCCATTTTTCTGCTGCTTCTCAAAATGAAAAACGTTACTTAACTGTTACTGTACAACCCAACAGTCACATGATCTTACAATTTCCATACTATTGTCACAATAGATAAATAAATAATATATCTGAAATTGAAAGGATTTCATTTATATAAGAGTTGACTACATAAACGACACACTGCTTTGAATATTTACACAAATGAGCCAAAACACAAGGAGTAAGCAGTGCCCAAGAAAAAGAGAGTATAAACAAAATGTACAAAGCTATCCAAGATAAACCTCACTGCTGTTCGATCTTCTCAGTAAAGCAGGGATCGCTGGTTGGAGCGATTTTACCTTCTCTGCCTTCAAAATCTGGACTTGGAAAAATATAGGGAATTAAACCCAGCAAGTAATACAAGACAGATGTGTACTATTATAGTACAAATGATAAAAAGTATACAAATAAATTGTGTTGGTATTAAGCATCTTACGTGAAAATGAAAATAAGCAAGACTATGCATGCAAGTAGCAGACAAACCATGAAAAGTGACTAGTCTAGGTCAAATCCATATTGTGTAAATAAGGAGTAATAAAACAACAAGAACTATGTGAAACATTTACAAGAAATAATGTAAAATTTAACAAGTCTAGATCATGTTAGCAGTGTTATTGAAACTAGGTTAAATCTTTTTTAGCATTTGAAACTTAATGATGGATAAGGGTAGAGGGGCTTAGTAACATGTTGACACTTCACCAGGCAATGAAGGATTCTAGAGGTGATCCCCATGAATTCTAGAGGCGGCTCCCTATGGATTCAAGAGGTGGCTACAACTTTTGCCACTTTATTTCGAGTAACACTTAGTTCCATGTGGCACTTAGTTCCGCATACTTCCGACTGGTGTTTGACTTGATACCACCTCTTGAATCAGAATACAAGTCACAAGAAATAAAAATTCAGGAGTTAAGATTCAGGATCATGTATCAAGATACAAGAAACTTGTCATCATATTTTCATAAATAATCATGTCTTCATGCATAATGTTTGATATTCACTTGTCATGTTATCATGAAATAAATGATTATTGATATCATGTTATCATGAAATAAATAATATAAAGAAAATTCATGACTGGTCAAACATTAGCCTCTTCAATTTAGAGTAAAACTGTGTAGAAATTAAATGAAAGAAATTGAATAAGTTGACGCATTTTAGACTTCATGCTACTGACGTGGCATCAAATTCATGTTTTAGCTAGTAACAGCTTGCATGACATGCGCAGACCCCGTTTGGGTTTTAACAAGGATAAAAGCTATCCTTTAAGATTCTAGAATGGAAATGCGACCTTCCAATTCTCTCGTGGCATGTTCATATCGTGTTTTAGCTATTAACAGCTCACGTGGCATGTTCATGCCTGCATTTTAGCTGATGACAACTCGCATGGCAAGTTCTGGCTTGCGTTTTGTTGCATCCTAATAGAGATTCAATCTATGGACTCTATTAAGGCCAAACACGACCCTTAGAGATTAATATTTACTCTTTAGAGGATTCCTGCTTAACTTTAGGAGTTTCGGCTCACTCTTTAAGTATTGATACTACACAATTCTTATAAATCAACTTGTGGGCCTTATGATTGCATGAACACCGTAATCTTTGAATATCAACACTGATTAAATTTCCTTAAAACTTTAGCCTAACATGCTCAAATTTCTGTTGTTCCAAAAATGATCCAAATCATTCATGAGTGGTATTACATGAGTTAAATACAAATCAATTGAAAATCCCAAAAAGAATCAAGGAAATAGAAATGTTATTTGCATGCTATATAAATTAAATCAATCCAAGGAAAGAAGGAGAAATGCAGTGTGTGTTACTTGCACAAAATCCATAAAAGAATTATATTTTCACAATACAAATCGAATAAATCTCAAGAAAGAACATGCATGTTACTTGTACTCAATACATATCAAAGAGAAAATAAGAACAAGGTATTACTTGCCTATGTACACCCAATACAAAGGAAGTAACATGTTACTTGCCTTAAATCCTCTTTAATCTCCTTTGATTTAGTAAATCTCCTTTTCTTTTCTAGCGAAACAGAAGAACGAAGAGTTAGGGAGAGGAGTGATTTGTTCTACTTTCTTACCGGAATTCTCTTCGATAGAATGAGGTTATATATATATATATATATATATATATATATATATATATATATATATATATATATATATATATATATATATATATATACACACACACACACACACACACACACACACACACACACACACACACACACACACATACACACATGTCTAAGGGAAATTCGGTAACTTCATCCATAACTAGATCCGCATTTCTTTTTTACTTAGATGCCTCTTGGGCCCTAGCGTGATCGGACATGGCAGGTCTCGACCAAACCCGCACTTTCACTCAAGGAGATATCTCCGCATTTTCTATTTAAAATAGGTAAGTCTTAAATTTAAAGGTCTAGTGGGCCCCACACAATCCTACGTGGCATGCCCGCATTTTATGTTTGAAGTAGGGTGAGGTTCATGTTTCTTCCCAAACGCGACTCTATAAGACATCTACGGATTTCTTTTAGACGCAACCTTAATAGCTCACGTGGATTTCCTTTGGACGAGATCTGCGTTTTATTGTATATAGAGAGATAGTCGATTTCCTGGTTTATTTTGGCTAAACGCGACCTTGTGAGATCCGCGTTTCTTGATCCTAAAGAGATTCTCAATCTCTTGATTCTATTGAGGTCAAACACAATTCATATGAGTTTTCCTTTTTCTTAATTTTAGAAATTATTATTTAATAAGATTAAGAGTGTTATTTGGAGTAGCAAGGCAATTTGGGTGATTACAGATAGTAAACATATTTTGTTTTACAAAACAATCTAGTCATTATTTAGAGTCAAATAGTTATATATATAATTTGCATACTGCTAGAGAGATATTAGATGAAAAATTCTAGTATAAAGATCCCATATTTGATATTTATTCCTCCACTCATAACTTTATTGATTGGTTGGTGAATTGGGAATGCTACTTGTAACGCCCCCGTTTTTCAGCTGCTTCCCAAAACGGAGGACGTTACTTATTATTTACACTAGACAACCCAACAGTTACAGGATCTTGAAATAACCGTAACTACTGCCACAATCAGACGAATAAATAACATGCCTGAAACTGAAAAGATTTCATTTAAATAAAAACTTCATTACATAAAATGGCACACTGATTTAAATATGAACACAAAAGAAGCAAATGAGAAAAGCAGTGTCCAGACAAAGGAAATACGAATAATATATACAAGATTTTTCGGAAAGTACTTCACTACTTAATATTGCTCGGTTTGATCGATGAAGTACGGATTCTTAGTCGGGGCTGGTTCTCCTTCTTGGTCCTCTAAATCTAGGTTCGAAACCCAGGGGATTAAACCCAGCAAGTAACACAAGGAAAATATATGTGTACTATTACAGTACTAAGGATAAAAGTATGCAAATGAATAAAATGCTTTCATTGGGAATATCCCTTAATAAACAGATAAAATGCAATTAAATCGTGATAGTGTTGAACAGTCACATGAATAATGAAAAATATAACAACAAAATTATATATGTCATTTGCAAATAACATGTAAATATCATGTATAGATGAATATCTTGTAAAGATGTCAAGTTTAAGTCAAATCTTTGTTAGTATTTGAAACTAAATAATTGATATGATAGCCACAATTTCCATATTATATAAGTGCCGTGCATACCCGGACCCGGCCTCAAACCCATGGCGCTGAATCATGACACACCGCTAGGTGTTCAAGTCAAACCCCATATTGTGAAACAGTAATGGACATCACTCTTATAGTGACTCATGTATCAGACGGTGGCCCAGTACCACCCAGTGCTACTGCAGTAAAAATCCTTAGCATCTCAATCAAGAAGTTGCCAATAAAATTCTTGTACAATACAGTTTTTATCTATCATGTAGTTTTCCCACTCCCAATGTCAATAATGCATGATATACATGATTTAATGGAATCACGTGACTTGTCAAGTCAAACTGCATACATATCCTTATCACGAGAAACAAGAATTCAAGAATCAAAATTCAAGATCATGAACACACATATCCCAAAGATACTTTATGTCATGTAGTCAAGATATAAGAAATTTATTATCACGTTCGCATAAATAATATCTCATTTACTTTGGTCAGCATATTTATGTTGTAGGCTTATATCGATATTGGACCTCTATACAGTAAAATGTGACTCTAATCTATTAAATATTCTAAAAAAATTATAAGTGCCAATAATATATTTTGAAAATTATATTATTAGAATTTATGTTATTAGAAAAAAAATTTGATTAAAGATGCCCGCACATAAAGATAAGAATATATCCGAAATTTAATTATTTTTACACGTAATTGCTGTTAATGTAAATTTTTATTTTGCATTCACTTTCAAATCCAATCTTTTGTTTGGGTTCACATGAATGGCCATGCTACACTCAACACATCTTTTGTTTGGGTTCACATGAATGGATTCACATGCAATTTCAAATCCCATGCAAATATTGTTATTATTATTTTTTTTTTGCATGCAAACTATATTACTTTACATGGGTACAAACTGTCTTTCATTATTCGCATGACAGTCATTTGATAAATAGAGAAGTCCATGCAAAATTTTGTTATTATTATTATTATTATTATAAAATCAGTATTTTTGCATGGGGTGAATAAACAGTATTTTTGCATACCAATTTTTTTTAAAAATCTAAAATAATTAAATATCACAATATTTATATATATCAAAATTGACTCACTAATCTTGTTTAGTTCTCAAGATCAATCAATGGTCCAAAATGTGAACCAAGCATTTTTACAATATAATTTACGTACACAAATTTAAATTAAATAACGAAACGAACGTAAATAGATATAAATAAAATAACAAAATGAACAAAAATAACAGTATTACTTGCCTCGGTTTGATCTCGAATCCTCAGTTTGAATCCTCGGTTCGGTTTGATTTTTCTTTCTCTTTCTCTCTCTCTCTTTTTTCTCTCTTTGCTGCAGGTTTCTGGACGAGAGGAAAAGAGAGAAGTGAGGGAGAAAAGGAGTGGAAGGGCGAGAGAAGTAATAATTTGAGGGCAAATCTGTAATTTTAACAACTTACCTACATCCTTTCACCACGGGAAATTCTATTTGCACACGGTATTTTACTCTTGACGCACGGTTTTAAAACTTATAAATAATTATAAGTTTGCCATTATTTTTTTGACTAAGTTACCTTTATAAATTCCAAATTAAAAATTTTTTAAAATTTGAAACTACAACTCATCGTGTTTCTCCTCTATTTTCTCTCTAAAATCCTAAATGATTTTATTTGTATTTAATAAAAACACATCTTCTACAAAATCATCGATTTGATTTCTTGATCCCTTAAATTTTTTTATATTAACGTTCTTGAAATGATTAGAAGAATTTTAAATTCTTCGATTTCACCGTGACAAGTGAAATTTGAGTTTGAGTTTTCTTATGTAAATGGAAAATTCCAACATGCAATTGGTGTTAGAGGACAAATTTAAGGTACGATTTAAATTTTTTTTAGGTTTTATGCGTATTTGTTTGAAATTTATCGTTAATTACTTTTTTTTGGGAGACTTCGCTTGTTGGTCGGGTATTAATACCCGACCGGAATGTTTCTTGGTCGGGTATTAATACCCGAACAAAATATTTTTTTTGCTAAATAGAATCGACGGGTGAGGAGTTAGAGAAAAAGAAGGGTATTTTTGGAAAAAAATTTTGGCGCAGAAAGTAAAATGACATTATTTCAAAATATGAGTTTAGTGTAAAGATAAACCAGGACGCCAAGAGTAAAATGCAGTGCGCAAATAGAATTTCCGTTTCACCACGTAATCCTCCCGACCTGCCACACCCACCCTCCATTCACCACATAGTCCTCCTATCCTGCCACACCAACCCCTCCATTCGACATCACAATGAAAATTATTTTGAGGGTGTGCCCCTAGAAATTTGTTATGAAAGTATTAAAATAATTTCTAATTGATTTAATATTTTATTGTTTACGGTTCCGGTAAACGTTTTCCAAATACAACCAAATTTATGTAGGACATAGTACCCAATGAGATAAATACTACAAAATTATTCGTTTGTTGTTTTGATGTCCGGAATAAATGAACCGAAATTCTGAAGTAATTAGAAGGATAATTTTAATATTATTAAATTAATAATTTTGGGAGTATTTTTTGGTTTCGTAAGAAAAATCTCCAAAAATTCTAAATATTACAAAACTAATAATCGCGAAGACCGAATGTAATTTGGACTTGTGGATTTAAAGTTAGGTTCATCGAAATTTATTTCGGTGTCCAAAATTGACTTCAGTGGACTGATTCGGCACGATTGATCTCAAAAGAGCAATACAGATAACTCGAATTTTAGGATATTACATCCTACCCACCTAATAAAAAAAATTTCGTCCTCGAAATTTAATTAATGTATTTGATCATGAGAAAATATATAGGTATTTTATCATGATGTCCTTCTTAAGCTCCCAAACTGAATCTCTTAGTGATTGTATATCCCATAAAATAAGAACTAATAATATTACTTTATCTTTCAAAACTTCTCCCATCGGTTAATGATCCTTACATATCGCTTCTCATATTTTAAGCCTGATCTCAAGTCTACTTTTGATAGATTCACTATTTTGTATTTCTTTCTAAGCGCTTTCTCAATTATGATATATAGAATACATCATGAACGACTTCCATTTTTGCTAGGAATGATAATGGATAGTCAGGATTTCCAATTTATTCTTGAAGATTTATTTGGGTGAAGGAACACAAAAATAAAATAAAGTTTAATTAGGAATACCTGCTACTAATTTAGAGTGCCACGCCATCCTGATTAAGTAATGTGTAAGATACATGTGATAAATATTTTTGTAGAGTTTATTCCCAAGGTCCTATTACATGTTGTAATCGACTCTAGAAATGAAAATAAATCTGAACTATTATAATATCGATGTATAAATAAGACTATAAATGGTAAGGACACAAGATAAGAAATGAATTCTTGACTAGTTACAAAATTTAATTACATACAACGATCTTATTAAGCGACTGCAATTCCTGGCGCTAGAGAATTCTCCCTACAATTGCCTCGCCGACTCAATAAGACTTATAATGTATAAAGGCTCAAGACATGAATCGTATTATGATAATATTCAGATATAAGATACAAAATGTCAAATTGGAATGATCAACAAAAAGTAATGGAATACGACAATCATTTAGAAAGATAAATTTAATTTGAGTAATAAGATATAATGCCATATTCTGTTTTGATAAAATATTTTTTTATTTTATTTATAGTTCATTATCAATTTCTTATCCTCTACCTCCTACTTGATTAATTCTACAAAATTCTCAGTCTTTTAAGATCTTTTTTTTTTTTAATTCATTTGACTAGTTAATCTCGCCAACTATGCTTACTCTATCAAGTCTACAAATATTGATTATTGTAATTCATCAACATTTATGTCTCCTTAATTTTCAAGAAAAATATAAGTATAATATTATTTTTCTTTTTCTTAGGAAGCTTAAATGTAAGTTCTAATTTCAACTACTCTTCCATTCTATATCAACACACATCATATTCCTGGTCTTGAAGCATGACTATATACTTTCATTTCTCCAGAAGTATCTAGAATTGCTAGTACTGGCATTGTTATTAGCCTCCATTATAATTCCTCAAATGATTTATTATATTCATTTGTTCAGACATATTCTAACTCTTTTTCTGATCTATTTATTTAAAGTGATAAGGTCTTGTAAGGTTCTATGCAAATGTTCAATAATACCCAGCCATCCCAGAAAATTTCAAATCTTAGACACTAATTTTGATCGCATGCCAATTTTTCATGGCTCCTATTTTCTTAAGATCGGTTGATATATTATCCCATAAACTATATAATCTAAGAAGATAGTTTCATCCAACCAAAACTCTCATTTGTTTAATTTTCCATATAACTAATGCTTTCTAGAAATCTGTAAACTATCTTCAAATGCTCAGTATGTTCTTCTCTATTCTTAGAATAGATTAATATATTATCAATAAATACCGCGACAAATTAATCTTGATGCTGTGCAAAACGTAGTTTATCATATTTATAAATATTGTTGGAGCATTAGTTACTTAAAACAATATCACCAATTATTTATAGTGACTATATTTGGTTTTAATGCAGTTTTTGAAATATTTTCTGTTCGGACATTTACTTGACAGAATCCCAAATGAAGATCTATTCTCGAGAATACTCTTCATCCTCCCAATTGATCAAATAGATTGGTTATCATAAGTAGTGGATATTTATTTTTGATTGTTATTACATTTAAACCTCTATAGTCCACACACAACTTTTGACTCTCATCCTTCTTTCCTATTAATAACACTGGAACTCAATAAAATATTATATCTCACAAAACCCAACCTCAGTAGTCCATCTACTTATTTCTTAACTTATTCTAGTTCTGTAACTCTCATTTCATAAGGTGACCTACAAACTAATTCATCTCCCAGGAGAATATTAATAATAAATTCTACTGTTCTTACTGGTGGTAGTTCAAGTATCCCTTCAGAAAATATATCTAAAATTTATAATGCTAAGATTATTTCTTCTCCTACTTTATTTCTTCCAAAATACTTCCTCTTAGAAATATCTTAGATTCTGCTAGTTCTAAATATTGGCTTTCACCAATAAACTCAAAATCTGAATGATCAGGAATCTAAAATATTACTATTCTTCTACTGCATTCTATTACCACGTGGAAGATATTTAACTATTTCATGTATAGAATGACATCATATCCATTTCCATTAATAGTTAGCAAGTTGGCATAAAATTCTTCATCATTAATCATTAAAGGATATATTGATTGAAAACTGGATAGATATCATTCTGTAATAGTCCAGATAGGAATCAATAAAAGGAATTCAAGATAGATATTTCAAACAAATAGGAAATAATAGGATGGCATAATACTAGATTAGATGGATGTAAAAAAATAATGAACAATTATCAAGGATAAGTTATAGACATGTTCTGATGTGGCAGTGGTCATATGGTCTTCCACCTAAATCTAGGCTCACATACCACCCTATAACGCCTCCGTTTTTCAGCTGCTTGACGTTACTTATTACTTGTACTAGACAACCCAATAGTCACAGGATCTTGGAATAACCGTAACTACTGCCACAATCAGATGAATAAATAACATGCCTGAAACTGAAAAGATTTCATTTAAACAAAAAGTTCATTACATAAAATGGCACACTATTTTAAATATGAACACAAAAGAAGCAAATGAGAAAAGCAGTGTCCAGACAAAAAAAATACGAATAATATATATAAGATTCTTCTGAAAGTACTTCACTACTTAATATTGCTCAGTCTGATCGATGAATTACGGATTCTTAGTCGGGGCTGGCTCTCCTTCTTTGTCCTCTAAATCTAGGTTCGAAACCCAGGGGATTAAACCCAGCAAGTAACATAAAGAAAATATGTGTACTATTACAGTACTAAGGATAAAAGTATGCAAATGAATAAAATGCTTCCATTGGGAATATCCCTTAATAAACAGATAAAATGCAATTAAATCGTGATAGTGTTGAATAGTCACGTGAATAAAAGCAAGATTATATATATCATTTGCAAATAACATGTAAATATCATGTAAAAATGAATATCTTGTAAAGATGTCAAGTCTAAGTCAAATCTTTATTAGCATTTGAAATTAAATAATGGATATGATAGGGTGCAATTTTCGTATTTTACAAGTGCCCGTGCATACCGGGACCCGGCCTCAAACCCATGGCGCTGAACCATGACACACTGCTAGGTGTTCAAGTCAAACCCCGTACTATGAAACAGTAACGGACATCACTCTTATACTGACTCATATATTAGACGGTGGCCCAGTACCACCCAGTGCTGCTGTAGTAAAAGTTCTCAGCACCTCAATCAAAAAGTTGCCAATAAAATTCTTGTACAATACAGTTTTTATCCATCATGTAGTTTTCCCACTCCCAATGTCAATAATGCATGATATACATAATTTAATGGAATCACGTGACTTGTCAAGTCAAACTGCGTACATATCCTTATCACGAGAAACAAGAATTCAAGAATCAAAATTTAAGATCATGAACACACATATCCCAAAGATACTTTATGTCATGTAGTCAAGATATAAGAAATTTATTATCACGTTCGCATAAATAATATCTCATTTACTTTGGTCAGCATATTTATGTTGTAGGCTTATATCGATATTGGACCTCTATACAGTAAACTGTGACTCTAATCTATTAAATATTCTAAAAAAATTATAAGTGTGCCAATAATATATTTTGAAAATTATATTATTAGAATTTATGTTATTAGAAATTTTTTTTGATTAAAGATGCCCACACATAAAGATAAGAATATATTCGAAATTTAATTTTTTTTACACGTAATTGCTGTTAATGTAAATTATTATTTTGCATTCACTTTCAAATCCAATCTTTTGTTTGGGTTCACATGAATGGCCATGCTACACTCAACACATCTTTTGTCTGGGTTCACATGAATGGATTCACATGCAATTTCAAATCCCATGCAATTTTTGTTATTATTATTATTATTTTTTTTGCATGCAAACTACAAAATTATTATTATTATTATTATTATTATTATTTTATAAAATCAGTATTTTTTCATGGGGTGAATAAACAATATTTTTGCATACCAATTTTTTTAAAAATCTAAAATAAGTAAATATCACAATATTTATATATATTAAAATTGACTCACTAATCTTGTTTAGTTCTCAAGATCAATCAATAGTCCAAAATACGAACCAAGTATTTTTACAAGATAATTTACGTATACAAATTTAAATTAAATAACGAAACGAGCACAAATAGATATAAATAAAATAACGAAATGAATGAAAATAGCAGTATTACTTGCCTCGGTTTGATCTCGAATTCTCAGTTTGAATCCTCGGTTCGGTTTGATTTTTCTTTCTCTTTCTTTCTCTCTCTCTCTCTCTCTCTTTTCTCTCTTTGCTGCAGGTTTCTGATCGAGAGGAAAAGAGAGGAGAAGTGAGGGAGAAAAAGAGTGGAAGGGCGAGAGAAGAAATAATTTGAGGGCAAATCCGTAATTTTAACAACTTACCTACATCCTTTCACCACGTAATCCTCCCGACCTGCCACACCAACCCTCCATTCACCACGTAGTCCTCCTGTCCTGCCACACCTACCCCTCCATTCGACAGCACAATGAAAATTATTTTGAGAGTGTGCCCTTAGAAATGTGTTATGAAAGTATTAAAATAATTTCTAATTTATTTAATATTTTATTGTTTACGGTTCCGGTAAACATTTTCCAAATACTACCAAATTTATGCAGAACATAGAACCCAATGAGAGGAACACTACAAAATTATCCGTTTGTTGTTTCGATGTCCGAAAAAAATGAACCGAAATTCTGAAGTAATTAGAAGGATGATTTTAATATTATTAAATTAACAATTTTGGGAGTATTTTTCGGTCTCGTAAGAAAAATCTCCAAAAATTCTAAATATTTCAAAACTAATAATCGCGAAGACCGAATGTAATTTTGATTTGTGGATTTAAAATTACGTTCACCGAAAGTTATTTCGGTGTCCAAAATTGACTTCAGTGGACTTATTCGGCACGATTGGTCTCAAAAGAGCAATACAGGTAGCTCAAATTTTAGGGTATTACACTACTCTTAGACAAAGTGAAGTTGAAATGTTAGATCGGTGATCTAAAAACGGAAGTTACATGCTATGTA
Organism: Dracaena cambodiana; assembly: GCA_036321105.1. Classification (NCBI taxonomy): domain Eukaryota; kingdom Viridiplantae; phylum Streptophyta; class Magnoliopsida; order Asparagales; family Asparagaceae; genus Dracaena; species Dracaena cambodiana. The sequence continues at coordinate 29,518,241 of JAYEPQ010000001.1, forward strand.
ATAGATATCGACACGTCTTACAAGCTCTTACTTAGAAGACCATGGATTCACCTCAATCTCATTGTTCCTTCTACATTGAAATAGTGAATGAAGTATGTGGACAAGGAAGGAAATGTGAAAACTCTATAGCAGAAAAACAACACTTCAAAGGGGTTGAGAATTATTTTATCGATGCGCTGCTATATTAAGACACATTTGAAGCAGCTGAACAATCTGCCCCAGAAGAATTAGACAGCGGTAATGAGGCCGATACTAAGTCAGGATCCGAAAATTCAAGATCCGATGATGAAAACTGGGAGGTGGAACCAATTGTAATAAGCCTTGAAGGCCTTGATGTAAATGACACTGCCAATTCTGATGGCGAATGGATTATAAATGAAAATGTAGAGTTTGCTTATCGCTTGGTGTTGATTATGAACCCTCAAGTAGTAGTACTGATACGGTTAGTGATCAACTAGATAAAATATACTTCTTAGTATCATTCCAAGCACCCATTCATTTATCCTTTTATATACAAAGTGATGGCAATAGATAAGCAAGTGAAGCAATCTTTGAAATTCCTACCAAATATAAAGGTCAAAGACCTATATTATTTGGAAAAGCAAACAGTAATAATAAAGAAAAATGTTTAGATTCCAAGGAAGAACAGAAAAATCCCAAGTTCTTCAATTACGATAAGAATTCCCAAAAAATGATGAAAAAGATGGGATATAATCTAGCCAAATGTAGAGGATTAAATTTTGAAAAAGGGAAGAAGAGGTATGCTTCGACCTTTTGTTCCAAAAGGAAAAATGTTAGATTACAATGATAAAACTGGCAGGGGGATGGGATATGTTACCACTCTTGAAAATCTTTCAGAAATAATTTCTTAAGAGTTTCAACAAACTCATTCATCTGAATCGTTATGTTGGGATTCAAATGTTAGTGTTGGACCCATCTTTCAAGAAGTCTCCATCAATATGGTCTCCATAGACCAAAAAGAAGAAGATGATGAAAAATTGCCACCAACCAAACACGATTCCTAGGCAAAGCATCTCAATATAAAATGAAAAGTTCAGTTTGAACAATGTGAACCTCCAACCGAAGATAAAATGATCCAAATAACTATGGGTGACGAAACTAATCTTAAACCCATATTTAAAAGTGAAATTTGTCTTCAGAAGAGAAAGAAAAATTAATCTCTCTCATCCAAGAATACATCGATATTTTTGCTTGGAATTACGAAGTCATGCCAGGATTAGACCTAAAAGTTGCAATGCACAAGCTAAACATCCAGCCATATGTGAAACCCGTTAAACAACAACAACGGAGGTTCCATTATGAAATAATGGAAGCCATTGAAGCTGAAATCATGAAACTAATTGAATCAGGCTTCATTTGCAAAGAACAACATTCTGATTGGGTCGCAAACATAGTCCCTTTGACTAAGAAGAATGGAAAAATCAGAGTTTGCATTAATTTCAGAGACTTAAATGAAACATGCCCAAAAGATGAATTTCCATTGCCAATTGAAGACGTCATGATCAACAATACTTGCTGCTATGAACAGATGTCATTCATGGATGGATTTTCATGGTACCATCAATTTAAGATGTATTTTAATGATGAAAAACTTACGTCTTGCCAAACACCACTGGAGGTGTACTATTATACAGTCATGCCCTTCGGCTTAAAGAACGCTGGCGCCACATATCAATGCGCCATGAACACAATATTCCAAGAACATCTTCGGAAGACAGTTGCATGCTATGTGGATGATTTAGCGATCTAAAGAAAAAGTAAAGGCGATCAACTTCATGATTTGAGAATGGTGTTCTATCTCATGCGGAAACACCAGCTTAAGATAAATCCAACTAACTTTTATAGGAGTTTCCAATGGAAAATTCCTTGGATTCGTACTCACTTTCCGAGGAATTCATCTTGGTCCGAATAAGATCAAAACAATTCAAGATATGCCACCACCTAGAAATCTCGAAGAGTTGAAAGGACTGCAGGGGAGCTGGCATACATTCGCAGGTTCATATCAAACTTATTCGGGAGATGTCAACTGTTTACACGATTAATGAAGAAAGGAGTGTCGTTCATTTGGGATGATGCTTGTCAGAAAGCTTTTGAAGAGATTAATGAATACCTCACAAAGCCACTCATCCTTATAGCTCCAATTACAGGAATACCTTTTCCATTATATGTGAGAGTCATGGACCATTCTTTGGGAGCTTTGTTAGCCTAAAAGAATAAATTTGGACATGAACAAGCCATATATTAATGATTGGAGTTGAACATCGATGTAACCCAGTAGAAAAAGAATGCCTAGTTTCGGTGTTTGTAGTACAGAAAATGCAAACTATCTGGTAGAGCAAACAATCCATGTTATAGCTAGAGTTAATCCATTAAAAATGTTAATGACCAAATCAGGACCATTAAGCTCAAGACTATTTAATTGGGCTATTTTGCTATTACAATACGATATGCACTTTATCTCACAAAAATTGATTAAGGATCAAGTTATAACTGATTTCCTAGCTGAGCATCCAATTCTGGCATCTTCAAAATTGTACAAAAACATCTTTAACAAAATAGCTGAAGGAAGCATGAATCTAGAAGATGGTACTCTACAAGAAATTGATGAAGTGAACGCCATTACAGAAGAAGTTTGGCAACTTTTCTTTGACGACACCTCCAGAATGAGACTCAAAGGAAAGGTGGTAGCAAGAGTGGGGTTGTCTTTATTTCTCCTCACAATCACATCCTACCTCAAGCATATTTATTAACAGAATCACGCTCTAACAATATTTTCAAATACAACGCCATGATGATTGGCCTGAAGGTAGCCAAATAGTTGGGGGTAAAATATTTAGAAGCATATGAAGATTCTCCGCTCATTATTAACCAAGTCAAAGGAGAATATGAGGTCAAGAATGAAAATCTCTTGCCATATTACCAAGCAGTTATGAAAATGGCTGACAACTTTAATAGCTTCAACATCAGTCATGTGTCGTGCCATCAGAACAGCTACGCAGATTCACTAGCTTTATTGGCTGCTACTCTAGCGTTGCCTAAAGATTCTAGCTAATGCATAACAATGGGAAGTAAGGAATTATTTTGCCTGAAAAATGAACTCGAAGTGGAGTTAAGTTCAGGTAAGAAACTAGAAGCACTTAAAGTACATGCTCTAGAGTCTGATCTCAAACCAAGAGATTGGCGATTTCCTTATGTAGACTACATTCTTTATGGGATATTACCAGAAGATCCCAAAGAAGCAGCAACAATTCGAAGAAAAGCTGTTTGATTCTATTATAATGCCGAAGTTTGGATATTATATAGAAAATTTTATAATGGGATCTTTCTTCATTGCCTTTCAAACAGAGAAGCACTTGAAGAAGCACATAGTGGCATCTACAGAGCACATCAATCAGGACTGAAACTCTGGGATAGACTCCAAAGAATAAAATATTATTGGCCCAAGATGATAATAGATACAATTGCTTATGCCAGAAAATATAGAGTTTGTTAGATACATGTAGACTCCATACATTAGGCACCAGAATATCTCCATCCAACGGCTACATCATGGCCATTTGAAATGTGGGAAATGGATATTATTGGGGCAATTTCACCAGATTCAATAAGGGATCGCTGGTTTATATTGGTCATAGCAGATTACTTTTCAAAATGGACTGAAGTTGTTCCCTAACTAAAGTGAAGATATCAGATGTAATCAAATTCATCAAACATCATGTCATGTATCGCTTGGGGGTGCCTAGGAGGATTGCTCATGACAACGGACATCAATTCATGAGTCAGCTATTCTCCAGGTTTTGCAACAAATACCGAATTGAAAGTATAGTTTCATCTCCATATTATCCTCCTGTAGTCAATGATTTAACATAAGCCTTTAACAAAACCATTGTAAAGCTCTTTAAAAAGTTCTTTATCCAACCAAAGCAATTGGAATGAAAACCTTGGAGAATGTCTTTGGGCATACTGAACTACTGACAGGGTACCTACAAATGCTACACCTTTTTTCTTTGGTGTATGGATCCGAAACAGTACTTCCTTTGTAGATCCAGATTCCATCATTACGAGTTGCATTAGCAACCAAAATGACGCAAGAAAATAAACATCGATAAAGACTTCTAGAGTTGGAAGCTCTCAATGACAAGTTTCTTGAAGCTTAATAGAGCATTAAGCTTTACTAGGAGCGAATTTCCAAAACATTTAATAAAAAGATCAAGCTGAGAGTTTTCAAGAATGATGACTTGGTCCTTTTAGTAAGAAGACCAATCATAACCAATCAAAAATCCAAAGAAAAGTTCCAGCCAAAATGGGAAGGACCTTTTGTCATTGACTTGGTCTATTCAAATGATGTATATTGATTAACGAAACCGAACGGTGACAAAATAATGATGCTGATCAATAGAAAATTTCTAAAAAAATATTACTCCTAACATAACATTCAAGAAATCCATCACAGAAGGCCAAGCAAATTATCCAGTCTTCGACGAATGTTGAAGAAGGTTTTTGATGGGTATCATGAAGAACCCTGAACCTTTTTAAAGGTAGAAAAGATTATATATAAGCAACTTACTTAATAGTAAGAAGCAATCAAGTTAAGAGGTGAGCAGTTTGAGATACATATCCTCTTCAATAGCCCTCAATTGCATCTCCAACCAGTACCTTGAAAAGAGAGAACAAAAGTATCAAATCATTTCATATACATATTTGAATTTTTCTTCAACAAAAGGAAATTTCAATACTATGACTTGATCATTGGTATGCTCAAATGCCGAGCATAAGAAGAATCTAGTGAGACTAATGAACGTGTTCAATTCTTGACACTATTATCTCCAAAATGGGAACAATTTGTCCATCAATCAAACGGAGTTCTCTTACCTATATAACCCATTTCTTCATAAGACAACGGTGCAGTCAATATTTTGTGGCCTGTTATTTCAACAATTTTCCCAGCAGAGTATAGCAAATAAAGATATACTAGCTCGCCGCTAACATGTAGCTCCACACACCAACTATGAGTACCAAATAAAAATTAATCCTACGTCTCTATGACTAAGGATAGAGGGAAAGTTTGGCATGTAAAGCCCAAATGAAATCCTCACTAGTCCATCATGCTAGGGGTAAAAACATGAATTGTCTAATGCTACTAAAGTAACAGGAAAAAAACAAGTTTCTTGCCAACCCATTGTGCTAAGAGTAAAAGCATCAACTGCCTAATACTATTAAAGCAATGAAAAGAGAACAAAAATTTTTACCAACCCATTGTGCTGGGGGTAAAAGCATGCATTGCCTTAAGCTACTAAGGCTAAGAAAAGAGAAAAGTTTGGCATATAAGCTCAAACAAAAATTTCAATAACTCATCATACTGAGAGGAATAACATGGCTAGCCCCAACGCAAATGATGATTGATAAAAGCTAATCAAATCAGTTTATAGCTGGAGATTTGCTAAAAATTTCGTGAACCTGTCATGTTAAGCTCTTATCTCTAACAAATCCGAAATTCATTCCCTCCAAATTTGTCAAGTTAAAAATTATCTCTGACAAACCAAATTCATATCCTCCAAATTTGTCAAGTTAAAAATTATCTCTGACAAAATCAAATTTATCTCCTCTAAAATTTGTCAAGTTAAAAATTACCTCTGATAAAACCAAATTCATTGTCTCCAAAATTTATCAAGTTAAAAATTATATCTGACAAAATTAAATTTTATTCACCAAATTTATCAAGTTAAAAATTACCTTTGACAAAACCAAATTTAGTTCCTCCAAAATTTGTCAAGTTGAAAATTATTTCTGACAAAATAAAAATTTATCTCCTCCAAAATTTGTCAAGTTAAAAATTACCTCTTGCAAATTTAAATTTCATTCCACCAAAATTTGTTAAGTTAAAAATTACCTCTAGCAATTCAAAAAGTTGTTATACTACAAGCCACTGAACAGTTAAAATTACAACTTGTTCAAGGAAGTTAATGATTACTTCTATCATATTCAAGAAGTTTATTCATTCGTCGTAAATCTATTTAGGTGTTTGAATAGTGACTCTATATTGTCAAGTTAATAATTATCTTTGAACAACATACAAAAGAGTCAATGATGTATCAAGTTAACAGTTACCTCTGACCATCAATATCAAAATTATTCATCAAGTTAACAAATACATCGAATGAATGACAACAAAATTTTTCACAAAGAAAATAAATTCCATTACCAAAATATTTCCATTCATTAGATTCATTCCAAGAGTTCCTTGACATCATAAAAAAAATGAAAATTGCTACAAATTATTGAGTCAAGAGAACCTTGATTTTTTTTCAATATCCCTTATCTCTAATTGGATGATTTCATAAACTTGGACAATAGCTTGCTTTCGCAATTCCTTCTCCCTAGTGGTTAAAAACTTTCAATTCTGCTTGCTCAGCCATGTTAATATCAATGACGCTAGTGACTTGATTAGTTCAAAGATGGGTGTACCAAATTTATGTTCTCAATGTACAACGCTAGTGACTTGATTAGTTCAAAGATGGGTGTACCAAATTTATGTTCTCAATGTACAATATGTGGATCCACAAATATTGGGGAACTATGAAGGAAGGACACTTTGGAGTTACAAAATTGCCTACAACCATTTATCATCCTTACCTTATCCATGAAGGAGGGTGAAAGGCAAGAAGATAACAATGCCACAGATCCGAAATATTTTATCTCATGTAAAACACATGAGGCTTTCTAGGTCACCAAAGAAAAGGAAAAAAGTTGAGAATCAGACTGATACAAGTATTGTTCTAGAAATTTTAGATAGTAATATCCTACAGCAGATCCAAAACTTTGTCAAGAGATATAAGTGGAAAGAAATATATTGCAATAATTGCGGAGACTAATAATAAGAAAACTTACCATAATTCAAGATGGTACTCACGGTTAAAAGAATTTTTCCAACAGGATTTTCCTTCTTTAATGAACCTGGTAGCAGACCAGTTACCCATTTGCCAGTAACTGTAAAAAATGCTAAGGTTGCTCCAACATTTCCAAGAAACATATCATTTGGAGGTCTTGTTGAATACTAAATCCAATTCACTGCACCAGTCAGAGAACAAAATAAGGAAAGAAATTTGGACAAAGTCATGACAAAAGTAATTGTGCAAATCTAAAAATGGGGATTACAGGTATTTGGAGACCCGTGTTTTAAGTCAAAAAGAGACTAACTTTTCCAAGTTATCTTAAGAATTTAAAATGCAGATCAAGACATATTTTCCAAATCCAAAACGCGAAGTATAGACACGCATTTTTAAATGAAGCTCTTTGGAAGCTCTGTGTTATAGATAAAAAAATGGATCATGAACCCATGTTTCCAAAAAAGTTACTTCTTTTCTGATAACAGTCCATGGACACAATCACCATGATTAAACGAAACGAGATTTGCTAGCTTACCGCAACTCATAGTTTCTTCCCGAACTGCGGCCGAAGAAAAGCTAAGAGTGGCATGAGCATTTTGAGAACCACTAGCGGCTTGAATAGAGTATGAAGCTTTCCTCATTATCGTCCTCATAAAAGTTCTAAAAAGAACTTAAATCAGAAGAGCCCGAAGGATAAGAAAAAAAGAGCTTGAAGAAACGTAGAAATGAAAGCTTGAAGAAGCTGGGAGGAGAAAAAAACTTAAGGTCTCAAAACCTTTTTCAGAATGAATTTTGAAAGAGACTAGGGTGTCTTATATAGAAGATGTGATGCCAAGATCTTCGGCCAAAAGATTTGATGGGCAAAATCTTCGGTCGAGATTTTTGACCCAAATCTCGTTAAAGAGTTTATCATTAATAAGCACATGGGACGTTTAGATTTCTACATCAGAGACGCAATAAAATAGCAGCGACGCTTAGTTATTACTACCCAGAATCGTGGATTTGAAATTTCAAATGCAAAATCGCATTTTTATGTGAACCTGCAAATTGAACGCAGGGTAGCGTTTGAAGGTGAATCTGCAAACTTAGAGCAAAGTTGCATTCAAAACTGTCTTTGGATAATGAATAAAAACTACTTCATTTATCCAAAATATTTGAAAACACCTTTAAAACCATGGAATTTTGAAATCTTTGGAGGGGTTTTCTTGGTGAAGCTTTTGAGAATAGAAGAAAGAGAGAGGTTTATAATTTAAGCCAAAACGACTAATACATGGATCATCTACTAAAGAGAGATCCACGTGTAGAGCCAAGAAAGGCTAAAATGCGACCCTCAAAGAAGTTGCGTTATTCATTTTCCACACCCAAAACACAGATTCTCATATAGAGAGACCCGCATATTAGGCTAAACAAAGGCTGACAAATGTGGACCCTTCAGAGTCGCGTGTTGTTTTCAAAATCTTAAAAATATAAGGTTATTTCCTTTATATTTAAATGTAGATACTCGTCTAGAGAGATCCACATAGATCTTTAAAGTCATGTTTTAATACAAATGCGGATTTAATTTGCAACTCAAATGTAAGGTCACATTATGGCCCACAAGGGTTTATAAAAGGAAAAACCTAAAGATAGCCTCGTTTCAGTACAAATGTGGGCCTAGCTGAAAACTGAATACGTGGATCATCAATCATGGAGAGATCCACATTTTTAACTATCTTATGAGCTCAAGATTAGAACTAAATATGATTAAAATACGAACCCTAGATGGTCGCGTTTTTACTTTAAAGTCTCAAAGGATAAAAACTATCCTTATTTATGCAAAATGCGGATCATCTAACACAGGAAAATTCGCATTTAATCCTTTTTGCTAAGCTCATTTGGAGCTAAGTATAACCAAAACATGGGCCCCAGAGGATCGCGTTTTCACTCCAAAGTCTCAAGAGGAGAAAACCATCTTCATTCCTTTTCTTCAAGAAATATATCTAAAAATTCGGATACTGTTGAAATCGCTCCTTCTCCCACTTCCTTGGCTTCCAAAACTTCTCCCTTTGGAAATACCTTAGATTTAGCCAGTTCTAGATATTGGCTTCCACCAACAAATTCAAAATCTAGACAATAAGAAATTTGGAATATTAATCTCCTTCTTCTATAACCTATCACTGCATGGAAGGTGCTCAATCAATCCATGCCTAAAATAGCATCATATTTTCCTCTAGTTGTAACTAGTTGACATAAAATTCTCTATCATTAACTTCTAAGGACATACTAGTAGAAAATTGGATCGATATCATTATGGACCAGATAGAAATAAATAATGGAATTCCAAAGATAGATGTTTCAGACAAGCATGATATGGTAAGATAGGCATGATACTAGATTTGATGGACATCAAATGATAATAAACAAGTATCAAGAGTGCATTACAGACATGTTCATATGTAGCAATAGTTATATGGTCTTCCATCTAAATCTAGACTCTGATACCAACTCTAAAACACCCCACTTTTTTTTCAGCTGCTTTCCAAAATGGGGATCGCTACTTAATTTTACTGTATAACCCAATAGTCATAAGATCTTGGAATAAGCATAACTACTGTCGCAATGAATGAATGAATAACATATCTGAAATTGAAAGGATTTTATTTATATAAGAGTTGATTAAAAAAACGGCACACTGCTCTGAATATTTACACAAATGAGTCAAAATACAAGAGGTAAGCAGTGCCCAAGCAAAAGAGAGTATAAACAAGATGTACAAAGCTATCAAGGATAAACTCACTCTGCTTGATCTGCTCAGTGAAGTAGGGATCATTGTTCAAGCGATTTTCCCTTCTCCGCCTTCAAGATTTGGACTTGGAAAAATTCAGGGGATTAAACCCAGCAAGTAACACAAGAGAGATGTGTACTATCATAGTACAAATGATAAAAGTATACAAATAAATTACATTGGTATTAAGCATGTTACGTGAAAATGAAAATAAGCAAGACTATGCATGCAAATAGCAGACACAAACCATGAAAAGTGTGACAAGTCTCAGTCAAGACCATGTTGTGTAAATAACGAGTAATAAAGCAACAAGAACAATGTGAAACATTTACAAGAAATCATGTAAAATTTAACAAGTCTAGATCATGTTAACAGTGTTATTAAAACTAGGTCAAGTCCATTTTAGCATTTGAATTTGAATGATGGATAAGAGTTGAGGGGCTCAGTAACATGTTGATACTTCACCAGGTGATATAAGATTCTAAAGGTGGCCCCATGGATTCTAGAGATGGCTCCCTATGTATTTAAGAGGTGGCCCCTATTTTTGTGTGGCACTTTATTCCAAGTAGTACTTAGTTCTATGTGGCACTTAGTTCCGTACATTTTCGATTGGTGTCTGACTTGATACCACCTCTTGAATCAGAATACAAGTCACAAAAACAAGTATTCAGGAGTAAAGATTTAGGACCATGTTACGTAATCAAGATACAAGAAACTTATCATCATGTTTTCATAAATAATCATGCCTTCATGCATCATATTTGATATTTACTTGTCATGTTATCACGAAATAAATGATTATTGATATCATGTTAACATGAAATAAACAATATTAAGAAAATTCATGATTGGTCAAACATTAGCCTCTTCAATTGAGGGTAAAACCACGTAGAAATTAAATGACAGAAATTGAATAAGCTGAAATCCGTATTTTAGACTTCATGCTGCTGACATGGCATCAGATTCGCATTTTAGCTGGTAACAACTTGCATGACGTATGCAGACCCGTGTTTGGGTTTTAACAAGGATAAAACTATCCTTTAAAATTCTAGAATGGAAACGCAACCCTCAGGTTCTTGCATGGCATGTTCATACCCGCATTTTAACTAGTAACAGCTCGCATGGCTTGTTCAGGCCTACGTTTTAGCTGATGGCAGCTCGCGTGACGAGTTCAGGCCCGCATTTTGTTGCATCCTAACAGAGATTCAATCTGTGGACTCTATTAAGGCCAAACGCGACCCTCAGAGATTCGCATTTACTCTTTAGAGGATTCCTGCTTAACTTAAGGAGTTTTGGCTCACTCTTTAAGCATTGATAGTACACAATTCTTATAAATCAACTTGTGGGCCTTATGATTGCATGAACACCATAATATTTGAATTTCAACACAAATTAACAATCTTTAGAACTTTAGCCTAACATGCTCAAATTTCTATAGTTCCAAAAATGATCCAAATCATTCATGAGTGGTATTACATGCGTTAAATACAAATCAATTGAAAATCCCAAAAAGATTCAAGGAAATAGAAACATTACATGCAGGCTATATGAATCAAATCACTCTAAGGAAAGAATGATAAATGCAGTGCATGTTACTTGCACAAAATCCATCAAAGAATTATATTTTCACAACACAAATCGAATAATTTCCAAGAAAGAATATGCATATTACTTAAATTCAATATGGATCAAAGAGAGAACAAGAATAAGGTGTTACTTGCCTATGTACACCCAATACAAAGGAAGTAAAGTGTTACTTGCCTTAAATCCCTTTTAATCTCCTTTGATTTAGTAAATCTCCTTTTCTTTTTCAGTGAACCAGAAGAACCAAAAGTTAGGGTGAGGAGTGTTTTGTTCTGCTTTCTTACCAGAATTCTCTTCGAGTGAATGAGATTATATATATATATACATATATATATATATATAGAGAGAGAGAGAGAGAGAGAGGAAATAGGAAATTCACTGGCGGTGAAGGGAGTTCCATCACCGCCACTTAGGTGGTCCAATAAAATTATTATATGTGGCATCACTCAAAGGGTGGTTGAGAGAGTTCTTTTATTTTTTACTTTAAGAGACGCCACGTATAATAATTTTACTGGGACACCTAAGTAACGGTGAAGGAACTTCCTTCGCCGTCGGTGAATTTTCCATTTTCTCATATATATATGAGTAAACGGAAAATTCACTGGCGGTGAAGGGAGTTCCTTCATCGCCGCTTAGGTGGCCCAATAAAATTATTACATGTAGCACCACTTAAAGGGCGGTTAAAGAAATTCATTTATTTGTTACCTTGAATGACGCCACGTATAATAATTTTATTAGGCTACCTAGCAGCGGTGAAGGAACTCCCTTCACCGCCGGTGTATTTCCTGTTTCCTCTCTCTCTCTCTCTCTCTCTCTCTCTCTCTATATATATATATATATAAGGGCAATTCGATAACTTTATCCTCTAATCTAATTCCAAGGCTTTTTCATGCAATAACAAGTGTCTAACTAGGCTTTTGCATGTATGGTGCGTGTCCTACTAGAGTGTCACTTTTCATTCTCTTTTTACTAGTCATCACCATCTTAGTTCAAAGTCATCACCGAGTTAGTTCAAAGGTGTGCCCGTAGAAACTTAGTTAAGTTTGGAGGTGTATACAAAGAAATCTTTAAAGCTTTCAAGACTCAACACGACACTGGATTAGACCCACATTTTTCTCAAAATGCGACCTAGTGTTTGATGCATAACTAGATCTGCATTTCTTTTTACTTAGATCCTCGTGGGCCCCAGCATGATCTGACATGGCTAGTCCCGGCTAGACCCACATTTTCATTCTAGGAGACATATCTAAATTTTCTATTTAACTAGATAAATCTTATATTTAAAGGTCTAGTGGGCCCCCACGCGATCCTACATGACCTGCCCCTCATTTTAGGTTTGAAGTAGGGTGAGGTTCGCGTTTCTCCCCAAATGCGACCCTATAAGACATCCACGGATTTCTTTTAAATGCTTATTAATGGCTCGCGCGATTTTCCTCTGGACAAGATCCGCATTTTACTGTATATAGGGAAATAGTCGATTTCCTAGTTTCATTTTGGCTAAATGCGACCTTTTGAGAACCGCATTTCTTATTCCTGAAGAGATGCACGATCTCTTGATTCTATTGAGGTCAAATGCAATTCATATGAGTTTTTCTTTTTCTTAATTTTAGAAATTATTATTTAATAAGGTTAAGAGTGTTATTTGGAGTAGCAAGGCAATTTGGAGTATTACAAATAGTAAACATGTTCTATTTTACAACACAATCCAGTTGCCATTTAGAGTCAAATAAGTCTAATTATATATATAATTTGCATGCTGCTAGAGAGATATTAGTAAAAAATTCTCGTATAAAGATCCTGTATTTGATGGTTATTCCTCCACTCATGACTTTATTGATTGGTAGGTAAATATGGAATGCTATTTTGATTATTATGAGATGTCTACCAGACGTAAATTCCAATTTCCTAGGAAAAGATTAGTGGGACAAGCCAAATATTTTTGGATTTCAATAGAGATGTTCGTGAGGAACGTTATAGGAAACCTATAAATTCATTGGAAGAGATGAAAGATATTCTTATAGAGAATCATCTTCCTATATATTATAGAAATCGTCTCTTTGATAAACTGCAGAAGAGATTCACTCTATTTGTTAGCACACAATATCTTAATTGTGACAAATATGGATACTTTGTCTCTCAATGTACCTTGATCAAGTATACTATGTGTCACGCATCTTGACATTATGACTATTAGTACCCTTTTAAGAGTCAACATATAGATATTTTGCCTATTGATCACGTTCATAATTCGAGAGTTACTGAGATTGTTCATGTTCCTGAGTAAAGTACTAATATTATCGTTGAACCACAACTAGAGTACGTCTATTCTTGATGCCAATACTATCATTCTTTCTTTTGTTAATGATGATATTGTTAATGAATAACCAGAGTCTAATACACATGCACCAATTGATATCTATATTTTTAATGAGATCCATGCTACAATAAAGAATACTACTGATAGTACTGATACTCAAAATACTTTAATAGAGTCTAGTGCACCCCCACATTATACTACATGTTCAATTTCAGAACCAATGATAGATGAAGAGATAGAGCATGAAATAATTGATACTAACATTACTACTAGTAAGTCTTTGAGGATATTTCATATGTCTTAGTAGGTTACTACTAATATTTCATCTTTCAAAGAGTTTTTAGAGTTTCTTTCCAAGACACACCAAGTTCCAAACGAGTATAGTAATATTATATCATTTGCAGCGCTTGATGTATGTGCTTCTAAGGAACCTATATGTCACTTTTTAGGAGTTGTGTCACTGGAGTCCTTTGCATTGTAATTACCTATTATGTATAATGAGATCTCTAAATAGATAGTAATTTACAGTGATGAGCACACACTTGTTGTATATCCACATAATATTTTGTAGAAATTTATTGTTGATAATGAAGTGAAAGTTTTAATTTCTCTTGAGAGGTTCCATCTAAAAATTGTGAATTTACACGTTTATGAGATCTCTAGATCTACCATGATTTGATGCAAGCTCATAAAGAAGCCAATTTTCCCTCCACCACTTCATTCTTATATCCATATTTATGGGGGATGAATGTTTTGAAACCGGAGAGAATTGATAAGGACTTTATTTGATATTTGAGAGAATTTTATTAGTTTTGAGATATAGTATTGATTTAGTTTGATTCAGATTTGATGTTATTTGATAGGATTTTATATAGATTCTATTAGGATTAGATTTTTGGATTTTCTATATGAAGTATTTTCAAGAATGATGAATAATATATGAAAATTTTGAGAAAATTCTTGCATAGATTTCGCATGAGTTAAATCTCTCCTCATTGATTCGTTGAGAGTGGGCATGAATTCGCCTGGGTGGATTCCCGAATCTTTTGTCTTCTTTCCCAATTTTTCTATTTTTCCTGAAAATTTTAAATTCTAACCCTAATTCGCTTCCATCCTGCATCATACTTGATAGTTGCTGGCCTAATTGTTTTCATTGATCCTTCCGTATGCTTTCTTATTATTAAACGTAGAGTACAGTTGCTGCAATTCACTTGACATAATTTAGCCGGAAAATACGTGTAGATTCTCCAAGATTTATAATCTGTGAATCAGAAACATTCAAAGGAGAAGTATTTATAGCATGTATAAGATTTTTGAATGTATGTGTAATGCCCCGCATCCTAAATTACGGGTAGCGTTCGGCGACGTATCATAAATGAATATACCAAACCTAAAACACATGAATACATATGTACAACTGCCACAAATACGTAAGCATATACAATTAGATAATAACAAGGAAATAAAACAATAAATCATTTCAAAAAAATAATGATCAAGACAAGTCTGTAGGAAGATCACAATGGATTAATATTCATTTTACAAACTCAAAAATTTAAGTTTGAATAACAATGAATAATAATTCCTAAGGACAACAAATACTAGAAAGAGTCTCTCTCATGGCCCTCTTACAACAAACATACTTATTAAAATTCTGTTAACTCCTTGAGATATGATTGTAGTTGTGTTGGATCTTTTTCTTCGTTAAAATTCTGTTAACCCCATGACATACCGCTAGGTACTAATGAACACGAACTCTAATGAGCCTAAGCTCCAAGCGCGCAACCCTATTTAATGATGGTGATCCATAATCACTCAGAACCCCAATGGTTAGATTGCTAAGTTCGGTTGTACAAGCTCAAAAATGTAAAACTCCTAAAATATGTGTACAGTTCCTTCTTCAAGTTCCCCCTTAACCCCATGAATTAATTACGTATTTTATGTATATAAAAAATTGTACTAACAGGAAAACGAAAGATACATGAAGTTGGAGTTAAAAGATTATGGATTCATATAATCACTTATAATTGTAAAGGTACAGGTTTCTTGTGGAAAAATATGAATTTGAGATTTTAAAATATTTGGGAAGCACAACAAATGACATTTAAAGTTTTGAGTCCACTGGTGACATCATCGGTAACATCTTATTAGTAATTTATTAATATAAAAATAAAATCAATTAATAAAATTATAGACTAAGGAAAATGATCAAATTAACACAACCAACGAAATAGAATAAGCTATCCTTTTCTTAAACAAAAACGTTTTCAAATTTTCTTATTACATATATTAATTTTGTATGAAGTACTTTATTTATTTATTATTTTTAGTTTCTTTTCCTGTGTTCTCTTCTTCCTTACAAGATGAAGCAAGTAATAATAGTATACATGATAAAAACATATATGTGATAATATGGTAAATAGCGTGTACATAATAAATAAATATAAATATCATATTATATGTATATACTTTTAAAAAATGTATGGATTGTTTCAAAGTCAATATTTAATGCATGTAGACAGATACAGTCTCTCAAGATCATTATAAATGACATTAATCCGAGATTCATAAAAAAAAAGATACATATATTCAACAGTAGCGAGCATGGGTGCATAAAGCCGTATATCCTGCATACATCATAAAAACAAAATATATGCGCAGGACATACACAAAGATAGTAAACATGTATGGCCATATTACTATAAATACAAAATCTTAATTTGAATTAATTGTTTCCGAAATCATAACAAGATTATTTTACCTCTTGATAGGAAAAACAAGTATTAAAAATACGGTTCCATCAAAAGTGATAGACACATATAAAATATATATAATTTCATCAATAAGTGATAGATATAGATTTTTGAGTCCAATAGGACTTTACACTATATAATTTATTATGTTGGAACAAATTTTATTATTGGAATTAAAGTCAAAGTGCATGCTGTATATTCACTCACTCACTTTATAAAAATTTCAACAACATAGAGAATTAATTGTAGAAGATATATGCTGCAAACAAACAAAAGTTTTAGTTGTCCATCAAGAAACCATTTATATAGTAAACTTAATTTCTAAAATAAAATTTTTAATTTAAAAAAAATACCAATCTAGCTGATAAAGGAATAAAATTAGTTCAGGTTACAATTCAAAAATAAGAAGAAAATAAAAGAAAATAAAAGAAAAGAAAAAAAAAACTGCATTTTCAAAGTCCAGTGCATTAGTTCTTTGATTTATAGCTAAATTACAAATTTCTTGAAATCCTATCTTAATATAGTAAATAAATTGATAGAAAAACAAAATCCTACCCAGCATTTCATAGAAATAGAATTTCTCCTGCTATAACTTATTTATTTATTTTGACAATAAACTTGCAATCAACTAATCTAACTAACCTCTTTTTTTTTTTTTACCTTTAAAAGTTTTAGCACCACAAAGATAACCTTTTACTTAAGTCTTAAGTTCATCTCATTGCCAAAAAAATTAATAGTTAATAATTAAGTTTTTAATAATTACATATTTATATACTGTAAAAGAAGATTATAAGGCTTGGAGCCCAAAAAATTTAAGAAAAAAAAGTTCAGTTAGTAAGTTAATAATGATGGAAAAATTATTGCAGGTAATATAATAAAACCCTAAAATTACTATGTTGTAGTATGTGTTTCTTTGTGTAAATGAAGATAATTCCTCACTCTCTTTCTTCATGTAATTATTTTCGTTTTTTTATAATATTTATTTATTTAGTTTTCTTTTTGTTCTTTGTTCTCTATCTATCAATTAAACAGAGATTTTTCAAAAATAAATTTCCTACTTAATTGAAATTCACAAAAATGATACAAAAATACTTAGTTTTAATATACTCAATTTACGTTCAACTACATTTTTTTATTTAATAAAATATTTGACATAAAAAAAATAATTTGTATGGCTGAATATAATAAAGAATATAACAATATGAATATATGGATCTAATCAAATAATAATTAACTAAATTAGAATAGTTACAATATGTATAATAAAAAAATAAAGAAATAATTTCGTATAAAAAAATCTGAAGAAGGTGAGTTGGGTTATGGATTCAAATAGTTGTAAAATATAGAAATAAGAGAAAAGCACTTGTATTTATATGTTATAATATTTTTTATATATAGTTAAATGACAAAATAATTAAAATAAAAAAAAATAGAATTAGTTCTTACCTCAAAAGATTAATGTTGGAAATTGATTGCGAGATCTCTTTTCCTCTTTCTCTTTCCCTTTTCTTTCCTCTCTTTTTCTTTCTCCTTCTCTTTTCTTCTCTTCTCCTTCTCCTCCTTTTCCTTCGCCTTATTTATTTATTTATTTTTTGTTCTGCTCATGCTTGCAGCCGAACAAAAGTTTTTTTTTCTTGGTATTTGAATGAGTGGGAAGGGGTTTGATTTTGTTTTTTTTTTATAAATATCTTTTATATGTACTTTTATTAATATGGGATTATGTTAGATGTAGTTAAATCTTTTTGATCATATTCAAATGTTATTAAGTTTGTTATTATTCAAAAAATAGTATTTGAGATAAACTAAAATAATAAGTTAGTTAAAGATAAGATTGGCTTAAAAATAATATTAATTTTTCTTTGTTTAGATTATGTATCTAAAATAAATAAATACAAGAATATTGTTTAGATATATACAAAAATTTCTATAGGAAATTTGGGGTGTTACAATTTACGCACCTTAAAAGAAAATTTCGTCCTAGAAATTTAATTTAAAGTGAAACGACCTTATGGTTTTTCATTAAGTAAGATATTCTAGAGATAGGGTCCACAGTTTTCGCTACGCACTCTAATATCAAACGATAAGATAAAAATGAAAGGTCAATTTTTAAATAACTGAATCACAAGTAATATTAGATGTTGCAAAAAATCAATAGTGATGGATGAAATAAATTTTTGAAATCAATGGATAGGACATGGACCAAATAAGTAGGTATATGCATATGTGCATATGTGACAGTAACTCTAAATAGAGATTTTAGACAGATGCCAAAGTCAAAACCTGGCTCTGATACCAACTGTAATGCCCCGCATCCTAAAATATGGGTAGCGTTCGGCAACGTATCATAAATGAATATGCCAAGCCTAAAACACATGAATACATATGTACAACTGTCACAAATACGTACGCATATACAATCAGATAATAACAAGGAAATAAAATAATAAATCATTTCAAAAAAAATAATGATTAAGACAAGTCTGTAGGAAGATCAAAATAGATTTTTTTTTACAAACTCAAAAATTTAAGTTTGAATAACAATGAATAATAATTTCTAAGGACAACAAATACTAGAAAGAGTCTCTCTCATGACCCTCTTACAACAAATATACTTATTAAAATTCTGTTAACTCCTTAAGATATGATTGCAGTTGTGTTGGATCTTTCTCTTTGTTAAACTGCAAAAAGTATCTGGGCATGCCAAACCAGGGTCATTAGAACGATATAGCAAGTACTACAAGAAGAAAATAATAATACACAGGCATGCGATGTGTATATATATATGAATAGAACATGAAAGTAAGTAAAATACTAAAAATCGTAATAGTATCAATAAAGTGTACATTTTTAGGAAGAAATAGAACATGAGTTAATTGCAGATGTCTTGAGGATAATAACAGTCAGGAGGTATATTTGTATACACATATCATGGATAACCTTGTAGTAGGGATATATATAAATAGCAAAATGAACATGCATGTCATATATTATTATTATTATTTTGTTAATTTATTTGGAACTGTCAGAAGTAGTATATCATATGTTTTACGAGAATCCCGTGCATACCCGGGATCATGGTCATGATTCCTGGTACTGCCCCAGGACATAACGCTAGGTACTAATGAACATTAACACTGATGAGCCTAAGCTCCAGGCGCGCAACCCTATTTAATGATGGTGATTTAGTAATCACCCAGAACCCCCATGGTTAGATTTCTAAGTTCGGTTGTACAACCTCAAGAATGTAAAACTCCTAAAATATGTGTACAGTTTTTTCTTCAAGTTCCCCCTTAACCCCAAGAATTAATTATGTATTTTAAGTATATAAAAAAATTATACTAACAGGCAAACAAAAGGTACATACAGTTGGAGTTAAAAGATTGTGGATTCATATAATCACTTATAATTGTAGAGGTACAGATTTCTTATGAAAAAATATGAATTTGAGATTTTAAAATATTTGGGAAGCACAATAAATGACATTTAAAGTTTCGAGTCCACTGGTGACATCATCGGTAACATGTTATTAGTAATTTATTAATATAAAAATAAAATCAATTAATAAAATTATAGACTAAAGAAAATGATCAAATTAACACAACCAACGAAATAGAATAAGCTATCCTTTTCTTAAAAAAAAACGTTTTCAAATGTTCTTATTACATATATTAATTTTGTCTGAAGTACTTTATTTATTTATTTATTTTTAGTTTCTTTTCATGTGTTCTCTTCTTCCTTACCAGATGAAGCGAATAATAATAGTATACATGATAAAAACATATACGTGATAATGTGGTAAATAACGTGTACGTAATAAATAAATATAAATATCATATTATATGTATATACTTTTAAAAAAATGTATGGATTGTTTCAAAGGCAATATTTAATGCATGTAGACAGATACAGTCTCTCAAGATTATAAATGACATTAATCCGAGATTCATAAAAAAAAAAGATACATATGTTCAACAGTAGCGAGCATGGGTGCATAAAGTCGTATATCCTGCATACATCATAAATACAAAATATATGCGTTGCACTACACAAAGATAGTAAACATGTATGGCCATATTAGTGTAAATACAAAATCTTAATTTGAATTAGTTGTTTCCGAAGTCATAACAAGATTATTTTACCTCTTAGATAGGAAAAACAAGTATTAAAAATACGGTTCCATCAAAAGTGATAGACACATATAAAATATATATAATTTCATCAATAAGTGATAGATATAGATTTTTGAGTCCAATAGGACTTTACACTATATAGTTTATTATGTTGGAACAAATTTTATTATTGGAATTAAAGTCAAAGTGCATGCTGTATATTCACTCACTCACTATATAAAAATTTCAACAACATAGAGAATTAATTGTAGAAGATAAATGCTGCAAACAAACAAGAGATTTAGTTGTCCATCAAGAAACCATTTATATAATAAACTTAATTTCTAAAATAAAATTTTTAATTTAAAAAAAACCAATCTAACTGATAAAGTAATAAAATTAGTTCAGGTTACAATTCAAAAATAAGAAGAAAAGAAAATAAAAGAAAAGAAAAGGAAAAAAACAGCATTTTCAAAGTCCAGTGCATTAGTTCTTTGATTTATAGCTAAATTACAAATTTCTTGAAATCCTTTCTTAATATAGTAAAAAATTGATCGAAAAATAAAATCCTACCCAGCATTTCACAGAAATAGAATTTCTCCAGCCATAACTTATTTATTTATTTTGACAATGAACTCGCAATCAACTAATCTAACTAACCTCTATTTTTTTTTTTACCTTTAAAAGTTTTAGCACCACAAAAATAATGTTTTGCTCAAGTCTTAAGTTCATCTTATTGCCAAGAAAAGTAATAGTTAATAATTAAGTTTTTAATAATTAAATATTTATATACTCTAAAAGAAGATTATAAGGCTTGGAGCCCAAAAAATTTAAGAAAAAAAAGTTCAGTTAGCAAGTTAATAATGATCGGAAAGTGATTGCAAGTAATATAATAAAATCCTAAAATTACTATGTTGTAATCTGTGTTTATTTGTGTAAATGAAGATAATTCCTCACTCTCTTTCTTCATGTAATTATTTTTGTTTTTTTTATAATATTTATTTATTTAGTTTTCTTTTTGTTCTTTGTTTTCTATCTATCAATTAAATAGAGATTTTCCAAAAATAAATTTCCTACTTAATTGAAATTCACAGAAATGATACAAAAATACTTAGTTTTAATATACTCAATTTACGTTCAGCTACATTTTTTTATTTAATAAAACATTTGACATAAAAAAAATAATTTGTATGGTTGAATATAATAAAGAATATAACAATATGAATATATGGATCTAATAAAATAATAATTAACTAAATTAGAGCAGTTACAATATGTATAATAAAAAAAAATAAAGATAAAATTTCGTATAAAAAAAATCTGAAAAAGGTGAGTTGGGTTATGGACTCAAATAGTTGTAAAATATAGAAATAAGATAAAAGTACTTGCATTTATATGTTATAATATTTTTATATATAGTTAAATGGCAAAATAATTAAAATAAAAAAATAGAATTAGTACTTGCCTCAAAAGATCAATGTTGGAAATTGATTGCGTGATCTCTTTTCCCCTTTCTCTTTCCATTTTCTTTCCTCTCTTTTTCTTTCTCCTTCTCTTTTCTTCTCTTCTCCTTCTCCTCCTTTTCCTTCGCCTTCTTCATTTTTTTTTTTGTTCTGCTCATGCTTGCAGCCTAACAGAAGTTTTTTTTTTGATTTTTGAATGAGTGGGAAGGGGTTTGATTTTGTTTTTCTTATATATATCTTTTATATGTACTTTTATTAATATGGGATTATGTTAGATGTAGTTAAATCTTTTTTATCATATTCAAATGCTATTAAGTTTGTTATTATTCAAAAAATAGTATTTGAGATAAACTCAAAAAATAAGTTAGTTAAAGATAAGATTGGCTTAAAAATAATATTAATTTTTCGTTGTTTAGATTATGTATCTAAAATAAATAAATACAAGAATATTGTTTAGATAAATACAAAAATTTCTATAGGGAATTTGGGGTGTTACAGTATGCACACATACACACACATTATGTGTGGGTGTGCAACAGGTTATTGTCTAGTGTGTGAGACACAATACTGGGGTATTGGTGTTACGTATCAAAACTTATGAAATACTATAAATTGATGCATGACAAGATTATTGTCTAGTGTGCAACACATTATTGTCTAGTGTGCAAGACACAATATTGGGAACTTGGTATTGCGTATCAGAACTTTTGAAATACTATAAAATTGATGCATGACGAACATGGTACATAGTGGATATGATATATGTGAAATAGAGAAAGGGGCGGACTGAGGAATTTGAACGAGGGGGACAAAGTTACATGTAACTTTTAGAAATAAATAACAAAAATCTCAATTTTTTGTAGTTGTCCAATTGCTTTGTAGATGAATTCTAAAAATTTAAATTATAAATTTCAACTAAATATCAATCGTCAATTAAAAATTTCAAAAACAAAAAACCATTATAGCAGTTTCTAATTTCTTACTCTATTGTAAATTTGTAATGAAAAAAATTGAAAAGAAATTTAAATATGCAAACTGTACAACTAAAATTAACCAGAAAAGTATCAAATATCACATCCCAAATTATAAGATTTGGCAAGAAATCAATAAAAAGTAAGCAGCCAATACACTAAACAGAATGTCATTAGGGTTTTGCTTAAAATAATTTTTTGGAGAGCAAAAATTAGGGAAAAGATCTATGGGATAAGAACTCTAAGAGATCAAATCCTAAACTTGCTGAAGGTCAAACTCTAAACTCATCATAAGTATGGGATTACATGATTTTTAGATAACATGTACATAGTTCCAGACTTGACAAATGGTCCTTGATTTCTAGATAACGGATATGTGCACGTTTAAGATATGAGTATGCCATTATGACTAAATAAATAATATGCATCAATATCTTCGACATAGGATGTGGGGAAACTATGTGATGGATAAGAAACATATCATATAAGAATCTAGTCATTTCTAGTTGGTGCTAAGGACTTATATTAGCACGGTGTGGTACTAAGGCACAGTTTGATAATCAAGTTTTCAAAATAGGTTACATCCATTACTATTTCACAGTACGAGGTTCGTCTAGTAGCACTTAGCGGTGCGTCATAATTCAGCGCTATGGATTCTGATCGGGCCCCTTGGGATGCATGAGCGCTTATGCGATATTAAGGAACAACGTGTCATCTTATTCATCATGTAATTTCAAATACTAATAGGAATGTGACTTGTTTATTTTTACATAATATTTACATGCAACTTGTAATGATATACATGGTTTCTTCTTTATTTTATTATTCACTATTCATGTGATACGACTTACACCAACATAGTTGGTCATATACTCCTTATCTCTGAAACTATGGCAAATATTTTCTCTTTATGTATTACTTGCTGGGTTTAATTCCCTAGCTTTCAAATTTAGATTTTGGAGCAGATTTCAAGGACATAGAAAAGGAGCCAGCACCTATAGAAGACCCTTACTTTATTGATCAAACAGAAGAATAGTAAGAGAAGATTCAGACTAGTGAGTTTTGTGTATAATGTTCTTAGTTTCTTTTTGTTGCATTATTCCTTTTTTCTTTTTCTTTTTTTATACATTTAGAATAGTGTGTCATTTTATGTAATCAACTTGAAGTTGATATAAATTAAATATTTTAAGTTTCATACATGTTATTATTAATCTGAATGTGGTAGTTTTTACAGTTATTCAAATATCTTGTACCTGTTGGATAGTCAAGTATAATTCAAAGTAATGTCCTCTGTTTTGGAAAGAAACTGAGAAAGACAGGGTGTTACAACATGGTATCCGAGCTTAGGTTTAGTTGGAAGATCATAGGACCACTGCCATATAAAAACAGGTCCGTGACTAACTCTTGGTAATTATTTCTTATTCTTGGATGTCTGTCTGATCTAATATCATGCCATGCCTATCCTATCATGTACTATGAAATATCTATCTTGGATTTCCTTAATTGATTCCAAACTGGTCCATTGGAGAACGATATCGATACAATCTACTTCGAGTAATAATTTGCGGGATGAGATCGTTGAGCTCAGTAATCTAGTGCAAGTGTAGCACAGTCATAACAGTCCACGAAAAAGTTGCTAGAGTGGATCTTGCAGTCCAAGAAGCCATAAAAGAACGGGATAGTGTCAAACTTTTGGAGGGTGTAGGTCAGTGTTTGTTGGGACTAAAGAACCATTTAAGACTGAGAAATGAATTGTTGATATAGAAAATCTTCTAAAAGCGAGAAGAATTTTGAATGAGAATCGGGTGGATGTGGTGTGCATTCAATTGACCGACATGACTAGAACATGGCGGCTGGCCGAAGAGGTAAAGCACTCTAACCTGGGTGAAGTTCGTAGAGGTTTTTCATGCAAGATTTTTTTCATGCATCGATGAAGCAGGAGATGAGAAATAAGTTCTTGGAACTATAACAAGGAGATTAGACTATGGTTGCATATGCAATTGAGTTTGTGAGACTTAATCATTTTGCCCCAGCCTTAGTTGCTGAAGAGGAGCACATGTCCAATAAGGATTGAAGTACCATCTCAAGATTTAGCATGTCAAAACTACAAGACCTACTTGGAAATATTTGAAGTAGCATGTCGCCTAGAGTAAGTATCTAAGGAAAGGAGATTGGCAACATTTGATAGGTCATTTGGATAAGGAGCAAGCTTATCAACCAGGGGTTTGGTGGTCCACAAGCAAAGAAGGAGATGATACCCAATAGATGTTCAGTGATCTAAAAATTCTGCCATGTGCTGAGACATACCCTGAAGGAGTGCAGAATAGCCCAAGAGTTGTGTTTAGCTTGTTGGTCTGCCAAACATCGAGTAAGTGATCATCTGAAGGTTCAACAATAGGTAATACCTAGCCAGTTAGAAGCCAGGCCAGCAGCAGCAATATCTCCAGCCTAGAGAGTTTTAGGACTAGACCAAAGAAGATTTTTGGAGACACAACAACAATCCTATGCCAGAGCCCAAGGAGGAGTTGGTCATAGGCAGGGATAAGTTAGACTAATGAATGTTGAAAAAGTCTAATGGAGGAGTCATAGCAGGTATGATTTTAGTTGGCAATATATGTTCAACTATTTTATTCGATTCTAGATCTTTACATTATTTTATCTCTGTCATTTTTGCTTCCTACAATTCTATTGATTTGCTATGTCTACGGGGTGGAACACTAAGACTAGGAACGATAGTATCATGACCGATAAAAAGTGCAGATTATGTCCCTTGGTGATAAATGACAGAAAATCTTATGCCAACTTGATAGCTATAAATGAAGAAGGATATGATGTTATCTTAGGAATAGATTGATTATCTTTTGTGCAGTGATAAATTATAGAAAAAGAAGGGTAATATTTTAGGTTCTTGATCTTCTAGAATTTGATTTTATTGGGGAAGTCAATCATTAGAGCCAGTAGAATCTACATGATTCCTTAAAGGAGGAGTTTCCTATGAAAGTAGGAGAAGAAAATATTCCAGTCATATCAAATTTCTTAAGTATATTTATTGCAGAGATAGCCGAACTATCACCAATAGGTGTAGTAGAATTTATTTCTGATATTATATTTAGGGCTAGATTAGTTTTTAAGTTACCTTATTGAATGGGAATTGAATAATTAGATAAATTCAAGAGATAAGTAGAAGCTATTGAAGATGGATTTTGTAAGTCGTAATGTTTCACCTTTGGGAGCTCTAGTATTGTTGACAGGAAAAAAGGATAGGAGTCTAAGATTGTGTGTGGACTATATGTCTTTGAATGCAGTAACAATCAAGAACAAGTACCCATTACCGAGAATAGTCAATCTCTTTAATCAACTGGGAGGAACAAAGGTATTCTCGAGGATAGATATTTATTCGGGATTCTATTAAGCAAGAGTCCAAATAGAAAATCTTCCAAAGACTGTATTTAGAACCAAATATGCCCATTATGAATATTTAGTGATGCCATTTGGAGTGACCAATGCGCTAGCGGTATTTATGAATTTGATGAACCAAATTTTTTTCTCGATACTTAGATAAGTTTGTGGTGGCATTCGTTGACGATATCTAGATTTACTCCAAAAATGGAGGAGCATTTTGAGTATTTGAGAATAGTTTTGCAGACTCTTAAAAGTTATATGGAAAGCTAAGCAAATGGGAGTTTTGGTTGGATAAAATTGCTTTCTTAAGTCATGGGGATGGTATGTCAGCTGACCCTAAAAAGTAGAAGCAGTGACAAATTGGCTATGCCAGAAATTCGAAATTTCCTAGAGATGGCTAGATATTACTAAAGGTTTGTATAAGACTTTTCGAAAATTGCATCTCCCTTGCCTAAATTGACTAGGAAAGGAGTGGAATATGTTTGGACATAGGTGTTTGATAAAGTATTTAAAGAACTAAAATGCTGATTGATATTAGCACCAGCATAAGGAATTCCAGATAACTCTGCAGGAATGAAGGTTTCAATGATGCTTCAACTCATGATTAAGATGTGTATTGACGCAGAATGTAAGAGTAATTGAGTTTGCATTAAGACAGTTGGAACCTCGTTAGAGGAATTATCTGACTCATGATTTGGAGTTGTTAGCAATAATTCATGCTTTGAAGATTGTAGACACTACTTAGTGGGATTGAGAGTGGAGATATACATTGATAATAAGAGTTTGAAATATATTTTCACTCAGAAATAATTGAACATGCAACAGAAACAATGATTAGAATTAGTGGTTGACTATGACTTAGATATCAAATATCACCCATAGAAGACAATGTAGTACCAGATGCGCTGAGTATGAGGTCTCTAGTAGATTGACTTAGCGGAGGGAGTTTTTAATAGAGATGCAAAGCATGGAAGTAGAAATGGTTTTACTGGGGATGACGACCCAACTAACGGAGATACGATTGCAATCACCGTTAATAGAACATATTAAATAAGAACAAGTTGGAGATGAGAAATTCTAAAAGTTAAAAACTAAATATAAGTAGGAAAGAGATCAGAGATGAAAATGTATAAAGATGGAGCTATTATATTCAAGAAAAGATTACAGGTCCCTAAGGGAAAAATAAGAGATAGAGTTTTAGAAAAACTCATAAATAAATATATTATATTTATCCCGGAAGTAACAAGATATAAATGATATGAAGAAGTATTTCTAGTGGTCATGCATGAAGAAGGAAATTGTGAGATATGTACTTGCCAACAAGTAAAGGTTCATATCAGAGGATGGTATGATAGTAATACCAAAATGAAAGTAAGAGCAAATATTAATACATTTTGTGACAGGATTACTAAGGTGCTCCAGGAGTAACAATGCAATTTGAGTGATCATGGAGCAATTGATCCATTCAGCTCATTCATTCCATTCAAAGTGGGCCAGTCGATGGAAGGGTTGGCAAAAAGTTTTAAGTAAGAAGTGGTAAGACTATATAAAATTCCAGCCATAAGTGTATCAAATAGGAATACATCTAGATCACACTATTAGGTAGGTTTGATGGATAGTTTAGGAACACATTTGGATATATTTTTAGCTTGCAATCTATAGACAGATGGCTAGTCAAAACAGACTCTTGAAGTACTGAATATATGCGTATAGTATGTGTATTGGATTTTGGTGGATTTTGAGAGGATTATTTGTATATAGTGGAGTTTTCTTATAACAATAGTTATCAAGGGAGCATTAAAATGGAATCATTCAAATCCTTATATGGTAAGAAATGCAAATCTCCATTGTGTTGGGATAAAGTTGGAGAACAAATTTCTTAGGATTGGAGTTGAGTACTTAAGAAACAAAACAAGTGAAGATTATCAAGGAACATATGAAGACGGCTTGAGAGAGATAGAAAAGATAGGCAGACCAATGTAGATGTCAAAGTTAGGGTATTCATAAAAATATCCACGATGAAAGGTATGATCAGGTTCAGAAAAAAAGAAAGCTCAATACAAGATACATTAAGCCATTTGAAATCAAGAAAAAAAATGGCAATCTTACCTGCAGATTATCATTATCATCAAAGATGGAAGTTGTTCATGATATAATTCATGTATCACAGATGAGGAAGTAATTGGGTGAAGAACATAGAGTATTAAGTCTATCCAAAGTAGATCTGAGATCGGACCTAATATACGAGAAGCAACATGAAGCTATCATTCGCCAACGAAAGAAAGTCTTGAAGACAAAGTGATAACCACTAGCTCTTGTTTCGTAGGATGCACAGGTACCAAAAGTCTACTTGAGAGCTTGACAATGACATCAAGAAGAAGCTTCCATATTTTTTTCATGGGATTAGATATGCTAATTTCATTTGAATTTGTATCTATACACACATGTATTATTGCCATGTCCCATAATTTAGAATTTTGAGAATGAAATTCTTTTGTAAAATGGATATATTATAATAACCCAAAATTCTTGACACTATATTCTTTGTTTGGGCCTAATCATGCCAAATTAAAGCTATTGGGGGTGAATTTGGATACCAAGATGATTTCTGGTGAGCGTAGTTTAAAATTCATAACTCCAGATGACATTCAATGTTCGCGGTTATTAATTTTCCAATGTTCATATATAAGTTTCCTTGGAAACTACAAAAAAATTCTCAAATTTTATTAATTACTGAATATTAAATTATTTTTAATCAATTTCACGATTTATATCTCTCATTCTGGATTATAATAATGTATAAAAAATTTTGTAATATTTCTATCATTAACCACTTCATCCTATATTAATTTCATAACTTGTAGATTATCAAAATTAATCAAGATGGAAAAAAAATTAAATTAACATTTCCTCCCATGCCTGATTGTCTGAGAAGCCTTGGGGAAATTATCTTATTACTTGATGGGTTAAAGACATATTTTGTCTTGTTATAAAAATAAAGATACGATAAAACTAAAATTAAGTTTTATTTTTATCTTTAAATTTACTTAGGATCATAACTTGTATTCATATCCTTAGCATGACTGTAAATTTGAGATTTAGCTAATTAATCATGGGCTATTTGCCCATAAACTGAATGTATTTGAAAATTCCTAACACAACCTTATTTTGCTCTATTTGGGCTTTTGTGGCATTGCTTAATATAGCTCAGCTATTTGGGAAATTGGTGTAAGCATGCATCATAATGATATTGGAAGGAATGAGGAGCATTTACAGTTAACCCAAGCCATGTATAAACACACTTTATAACACCCCAATATCATTAAATCCAAACAAAAAAAATATATATATATTTTTCTTAAAAGAATAAAAATAAATGTGATAGTAATATTAATATTATTATTTAACAAATCTTATCTTTAACTATCATACAATTGATCTAAAATACTAGTTAGCTTGATAATAACAAATTTAATTAGTTTGGATTCATTTAGTCTTTAAACTTATGCTATCTAACTTTATCTTAACTAAATATCTAAATAAAAATAAAAAAAAAACTGATCTGCAGCGCAAAAAAAAAAAAAAACTCTTCTCTGGAAGGCAGAGAAGAGAAGAAAAAAAAGTAAGAAAAAGAAAAAAAAAAAAAAAAGAAGAAGAAGAAGAGGAAGAAACAAAGAAAAAAAAAGAAGAAAATAGAAGTACAGCGTGAGTGAAGAAGGAGATCCGAATTGTTAGCAATTGTGATCGTCCAAATTTTTGAGTTTTCTAGAAGAGGCAAGTGCTAATTTCAATTAATTTTTCCTTTAACTTTATTTTTTCGTATATTAAAATTTTTATCTTTATATATTAGTTGTAGGTGCTTTGAAAAATTTATTATTTTTTGATGTATGCAAGCTAGCTGCACAATCATATTCTCTTTGATATCCATCTTATATTATAAAATAGTCTGTCTAAATCATATTTTGTCAGCTTATTTGATTATATTGATAAAAAAAAATCCAATTCTAATATGATAGTCAAATGTAGACTAATGTGGAATTCATTAATCTTATCTCAAGAAACCATAAATTTGTTTGTTTGAAAAATAATCATTAGTTTTGTTCATCTTTTCTGTTTGCCAATAATAAATTTCAGCTATTGAGTTTATTTGTTTATTTTAAATAATATAAAATTATTTGCTAGATCAGGAATAGTGAGAATTATGGATTCTTAAATTCTGAGAAAACTATTCTATTCGGCATCTGAACATAATATAAAAGAAAAGCAAATAAATAAAAAAATAAAAACTAAATTTCTAATAAAAATATTATAAAGAAAAATAAATTTAGAAAGAAAGTAAAAACAGAATTTCTAAAAAGACTGTGCTGAACTGAATAAAAAAAAGAAATTGAAAAAAACTATTCACTGAACAACACAAGAAAAAAAAACTCTATTCTCTTTTCTTCAAAAGAGAATAGGAAAAGAAAAAAACAAATAAATAAAAAAAGAGAATGAAGAGACTATGTTTAAGTACTGGATGGAGTTGGGCAAAAATTTTTTTTAATAAAATAATAATCCTTGATATAGATGATGAATTAGCCACTTATTAATTAGATTTATAATAAATATAACTGTTATTATTATTTTATTAATCAGACCTTTATATTTTAAGCTTTAATCCAACTCATTTTTTTCCTCTGTAAAAAGTTTTAAAATTTAAAAGGGAGGGTTCCTCAAAACCATAATAAAACTATTACAGTAAGAAAATTACAATTACCCATTTTGACATCTAATAGTTATTTCCTTATAAACTATTATATTTTTTAACTAAGACAAATTTCATCACAATCAGCTTATATTATTTTGACCTAGAGAAAAGAAACAAACCTTAGGATTGCTAGGAAAATATTAACTATAGTAGTAGTTGAGATACATTTTTAAAATGTGTGCTAGTCTATTTCTTATTTATGGAATATATTTAACTTGTATTGCCATCAATGGATTAGTGTTATTTTGCGCAGTTACAAATCTGGTTTACCTTGTGACACCTTTGTCCACCATAATCAAAATTAATGGGTGTAAATGCTTACATTATATTGTCATTTACATGCTACCTTGTAGAGTTGTTACTCTTCCAATATTAAATTAATTTATGGGGTTAAGAGAGGACTGGATGGAGGACTTGAACATATATTTTAAGAGGTATACATTTTTAACTTGCGTAGTCGAATTTTAGGATTTGCCATGGAGACTCCGAGTGATTACTAGATCACTGCCATATCATGTTATAGGGCTTCGGGCCCGGAGCATATACTCGTACATCATTCGTGAGTACCTAACGATACGTCCTGTGACAATACTAGGAGTCATGTAGTCGTGGTCCCAGGCATGTATAGAACTCTCTTAAAATATGTGATCTTTCCTTATGATAGTTCCAAACTAATTTACATTAAACATCAACAAGACGTAATAAGTTTTATATGTATGTTTATTTTTGTTATTCTATATTTCTTACCATATCATTCAGAAGTTGCAAATACTACATACTAACCACTATCATATTTAAGACAAGTATATTAAATCCATAATTCAATCTATAAGACATAGTTTTTTAAGACAATTATATTAAATCTATATTCAAGACATGTTGACCACTATCATATTTAAGACAAATATATTAAATCCCTAATTCAATCTGTAAGACATAGTTCTTTTTTTATTATCCTACCACATATTTTCTATACCATTTATTTTATGCATATGCATACATATATACACCAACATAGCATTTATATGTGTTATTATCCATTTTTTGTAGCACTTGCTAAGTTATTCTAACGACCTTGGTTTGACACGTCCAGATACTAATTTGTGGGTTACTAAGGAGGAAGACCTACTACAACTAGAACCATATTTTAAGGAATTAGTAGATTCTCAATATGTACATTTGCTGCAGGAGGGACACGAGAGAGACTCTTTTAGCTTATGTTTTCTTTATTAGAAACTTAATATTCATCCTTTTTTTACTTAAACTTATTGATTATGTAATAAGGATCATTTAGACCCTCCTATAAACTTGTATTACTTATTATTTTTGGAAGAAATTTATTAGTTTAATTCCATATACTATCTTAGTGTATAAATTTGTATTTGTGGAGTTGTATATTTGTATTCATGTATTTTAGGCTTGGCATATTCGTTTACTATATGTCGCCAAATACTACCTTTGCATTGAGATGCTGGATGTTATAGTTGGTATCAAAGCTCAGGTTTCGCGTTGGCCGCTGGTTAGAAATCCATATTTATAATTATTGCCCCATATATACATGCATAAATTATAGTTACCTTTGATTCTTATTCTAGTTCTATTTCTTTGGTTCTTTATATCCTATCATTCTATTCATCCTCTATTTCCCTATCTAATCCAAACCTATCTTTTAGAGAAATGGTCAGGTGTCGAATCACTTCCTCAAGTACTACTCCCCAAGTAGAAGATATTTATTTCCCCATCTAATCTAAACCTTTTTATCTTTCAGAGAAATAGTTAGCTGTCGAATTTCTTCCTCAAGTACTACTCTCCAAGTTGAAGATCCCAACATGATGAAATTGCTTAGGAATCTTATTGAGTACTAACAAACATAGATTGATATGTTGCGACAAGAGTTGGTGGTCAGGAGACAGAGGACAGGTAATGTGCCAGACTTAAAGAAGTTAAACCCATCGCTTTTTTATGGAACTGAGCAACCTATGAAGGCAAAGTAGTGGTTGGTGGATACTGAAAACTGTTGAGTGTGACCCGAGTAGAAGATGAAGACCATATAGAGGTGATCAAGATTTAATTCATTGATATTTTCTCGTACATGATGGTTGACCGAGGAGAATCGGTTGGCAAAATCAATAACATGGGAGACCTTTAAGGAGAGCTTCTATACGAAATTCTTTCCCCAGACGACATAATGGGACATGAAGCAGAAGTTTATCCACTTGAAATAAGAAAATCGGATATTAGATGATTATGCAGCAGAGTTTGTTAGGCTGAGTAGACTTGCCCCATTATTGGTAGCTCAAAAATAGATAGGGCACGAAGTTTCCACAATGGGCTGAATTTTGAGATTTACGAGCGCATAGCTACCCTACACTCGAAACTTATGCTCAGGTTTTAAACGCTGTCAGAATCCAAGAGCAAATAGCAACGCGGAAGAAAAAGGCTCAACTTGGATCCCAAAACAGGACTATCACACAAGTAGCAGGAGATTTGACTAAGGATGATGTTACACTACCACAGAAATGCTAGTTCACCCATCAAAATCGATCTGTGGTGTGTGGTTATTGTTCAAGACTAGGACATATTCAGAAGGAGTGCAGACAAGCCAACAATTTGTGTTTGATTTGTGGATCAGCAGACTATCAGATTAGAGCATGTCCTCTCGAAAGATAGGCGGGAGACATGTCTCAGACACCAGCATTACAGCCACAACATGCAAGACTTCCAACACCTCCACAGCAACGCAAACTTCTGGTGCCACTACAACAGGGACATGTGAGGTCTACTTAGAGGGGTCCTCCACTTGCAGCTCTATGATAGGCTTTCTAGAGGACACAAGCAGGAGAGAACCAGTGACAGGGCATGCACTCACACTAACAACATAGCAAGCCATTAAGAACAATGATGAGATAATTGGTACTATTTTGGTTTAAATTACAGTAAATTATATTCTATCTAATTTCATACTCCTTTATTTGGTTTTATTCAATTCTTTTTTTTTTTTTAACTTTCACCCAATATAGAGACCATTGTGTTTTTGTGAGAGTTGACTAATCTTTTCAGTCTTATCCTTTTAAATAAGAGCGCACAATAAAAGTTGTGGGTCTTTCCTATGTCATATCTTCCCTTATTAATATCAATATCCCTATTTTGCCTTAAATTAAATTATCAAGAAGAAATTTTCTTTAAGGTGGGTAGATTGTAACACCCCAATATTGTTAAATCCAAACAAAAAAAATTATTTTTCTTAAAAAAAATAAATGTGATAGTAATAATATTATTAATATTTAACAAATCTTATCTTTAACTATCATACAATTTGTAATTTATCTAAAATACTAGTTAACTTGACAATAACAAATTTAATTAGTTTGGTTTCAGTTCATCTTTAGACTTATCCTATCTAACTTTATCTTAACTAAATATCAAAATAAAAATAAATAATCTGATCTATAGCCTAAAGGAAAAAAACCTCTTCTATGGAAGGCAGAGAAGAGAAGGAAAAAACAATAATAAAAAAAAAGAAACAAGAAGAAAATGAAGAAAGAAAGAAAGAAAGAAAAACGAAAAGAAAAGAAAGTAGAGAGTGAGAGAAGAAGGAGATCCAAATTGTTGGTAGTAGTGATCATCAAAATTTTTGAGTCTTTTATAAAAGGCAAGTGGTAATTTTAATCAATTGTTCCTTTAACTTTATTTCTTCGTATATTAAAATTTTAATCTTAGTTGTAAGTGCTTCAAAAAATTTATTATTTCTTAATGTAAGCAATCTAGCTAGCCGCACAATCATGTTTTCTTTGATATCCATCTTATATTATGGAAGAGTCTCTCTAAAATCTCAGCTTTTTTATTATGTTGATAAAAAAAAACCAGTTCTAATATGATAATAAAAAAAAATATAGAATAATGTGGATTTCATTAGTCTTATCTCAAGAAACTATAATTTTGTTCATTTAAAGAATAATCGTTAATTCTTGTTCATCTTTTCTATTTGCCAACAATTAATTTCCTCTATTGACTTTATTTATTTATTTTAAATAATAATATTAAATTATTTGCTAAATCAAGAATAGTGAGGATTAAGGATTCTTAAATTCTGAGAAAAAAACTGTTTCGTTCAGCATCTGAACAGAATATAACGGAAAAGCAAATTAAAAATAAATAAAAACTGAATTTCTTAAAAAACAAAAATAAATTTAAAAAGAAAGTTAAAACAAAATTTCTAAAAAAAACTGCGCTGGATTGAATAAAACAAAAGAGAAAAGAAATTAACAAAAAACTATTCACTAAATAGTGCAAGGAAAAAAAAAAACTCTTATTCTCTTCTATTCAAAAGAGAATAGGAAAAGAAAAAAATGAATAAAAAAGGAGAAGAGACTATGTACTGAATGGAGTTGGGCAAAGAATTATGTAATAAAATAATAATCCTTGATATATGAGATTATTTTGTCCAGATGATGAATTCACCACTTATTAATTATATTTATAATAAAATATAATTTTTATTGTTTTATTTAATAATCAGACCTTTATATTTTTACCGTCAATCCTACTCATTTTTTTTCCACAGTACAAAATTTTATATAATTAAAAGGGAGGGTTCCTCAAAACGTAAGAAAATTACAATTACCCATTTTGACATCTGATAGTTATTTCCTTATAAATATTTATATTTTTTTTTAACTAAGACAAATTTCACCATAATCAGCTTATATGATTTTGACGTAGATAAAAGAAACAAGGTTTAGGATTGCTAGGAAAATATTAACTATAGTAGTAGTTGAGATATTTTTTAAAGAAAGTTTGCTAGCCTTCTTCTTATCTATGGAACATATTTAACTTTCATTGTCATCGATGGATTAGTGTTATTTTGTGCAGTTACGTATCAAGTTTACCTTGTGACACCTTTGTCCACCATAATCAAAATTAACGGTTGTAAGTGCTTACTTTATATTGTCATTTACATGCTACCTTGTAGAGTTGTTACTCTTCCAATATCAAATTAAATTATGGGTTTAAGAAAAGACTAGATTGAGGAACTTGAATACATATTTTAAGAGGTATACATTTTTAGGTTGTGCAGTCAAATTTCAGGGACCTGCCATGGAGATTCCGGGTGATTAATGGATCACCATCATATCATGTTATAGGGCTTCGGGTCCGAAGTGTATACTCGTACATCATTCGTGAGTATGTAGTGGTACATCCTGATGCAGTACTAGGAGTTAAGAGGTCATGGTCATGGGCATGTACGGGACTCTCTTAAAACATGTGATCTTTCCTCCTAACAGTTCCAAACTAATTCACATTAGACATCAAAAAGATATAATAAATTTTATATGAATGTTTATCTCCCTTTTTCTATATTTGCTACCATATAACATACAGATACTTCATGCTGACCACTATCATATTCAAAACAAATATATTAAATGCATAATTCAATTTATAAGACATAGTTTTTGTAAGACAAGTATATTAAATCCATATTCAAGACATGTTGACCACTATAATATTATAGATAAATATATTAAATCCATAATTCAATCTATAAGACATAGTTTTTTTAATATCATGTCATATATTTTCTATATCATTTATTTTATGCATGTATTTACATATATACGCCACACATAGCATGCCTATATGTTATTATCCATCTTTTTGTGGCACTTGTTAGGCCGTTCTAACAACTCTGATTTGGCACGTCCAAACACTAATTTGCAGGTTATTGAGGAGGAAGACCCACCATGACAGGAACCATATTTCAAGGAGTTAACAGATTCTTAATAGGTTCATTTGCTACAAGAGCGATACGAGAGAGACTCTTCTAGTATTTGTTTTCTTTTTTAGAAACTTAATATTCATTCTTCTTATTTTTTTTACTTAAAATTTTCGATGATATAATAAGGATCGTTTTGGCCCTCCTATAAACTTGTATTGATCATTATTTTTGGAAGAAATTTATTGTTTTTATTCCATATTACTATCTTATTGTTTATGTGTATGTATTTGTGATAGTTGTACATGTGTATTCATATTTTTAGACTTGGTGTAATCGTTTACGATACGTCGCCAAACGCAACCCGTACCTTGGAATGAAGGCGTTACAGTCCTCCTTCACATATTCCTTCTTAAAACATAAAAGGAAAAGGAAAAAAGTAAAAGAAATCACTCTCCTCACTATACAAACATTGCAACCTAGGATAAAAAGTGCATTGAGGTATTTCAGCAGCAAATTTCTTAAAAGCCAAGTAAAATACGTAATTGCTTTACCAATTTCAATTCCTTGCTGTCTACTCTGAGCATATTCCATTTTGTATGTTGTCACTCTGAAATTCCATGATGCATATTCTAGACATATTCCATTTTGTGTGGTTGTCACTCTGAAATCTCTTGCCGTCTATTTTGTGCCTATCCCATTTTGTGTGTTGTCATTATGAAATTCCTTACTTTTCTGTGCTATCCCATTTTGTGTGTTGTTGCTCTAAAACAGTTCATATAACATTTATTATTTCCTTGTATATACTTCTTGTTATAACTCATGTCTTTTTTATCATGTTCTTATACATATTATCTTGGCTATTTACGTCTTTTTCCTGTCAGTATGTGATTACGAAGGTCAATTCTAGGCCACTAACAGTAAAGTTTCCATAATAGGTGGAACAAAGAAAAAATTTCGTGAGGCTTATGCTATACGTTATAAACAGATTTAATGCTTTTCCTTAATTACGCCACATTGGCTTGTAATATGATACTACTTTTCATATTATCAGTCGTAGGTAGCATCATTCCGCCATCTGTAACCCATCTTCTCTGCTCTTTCTTCTTTTAACTCTTTTCTTCCAATAAACTTCGAGTCATGGCTCTTATTCTCAGAACTCCATAGAATTGGTGAATTTTGTCAAGGCTAAAAATAACGTTTATTATTGGATACATCACTTGTTTGGTGCCTTTTATTTATGTGACTATGCCCCTGCTACGTTTCATGCCTGATCCACCAGCCGCTACGACTAGGCCTGCCGATCGATCTTTTTGGAAATCGTGAGCATAATTGTTACTATGGTCTTGTGTACAAAAGCATAATTCATGCGATTAATTATTTCGCTTTCTTCCCGTCCAGAATTTGTTTACTTCTTAGCCTTTTGGCTAAGCAGGAGCCTACAATGTAGATAACCTCGAACCTCATTAGTCAAAGCAGGTTCACTTACTGTACCTATAATCTTCAAGCTTTTACAAACATTTATACACTTTCATGATATATATATATATATATATATATATATATATATATATGCATTGATGGTGATTATCATATTCTTTTTTCTATCCTCCAATGAAATTAACGAGCGAGTTGTTACTCCCTTTTCTAAAACTTAACATTCTCGAATGCACATTCATATGAGTATGTCATGATAACTAGATAAATAATAAGTCTCACATATAATGGTGAAAGAAACCCTACAAAGGGAGAAGGAATCTTGAAGAAAAATATTCTGCATAAAAGTAAGAACCCGGTAAGGGAGGGGTGATTTCCGGCAAACCAGGTAAGGGAATTCCGGCGAAACACTAATAAAAAAAAAGTCGCCACCAAGCTTCCGAAGGGCCTGGTTCTAGGCGGTGGTCATAATTTGCCTCAGAGAGTTCTCATCATCGGCAGTCTCCTTTTGGGGGCAAGTTGGGAGGCCATTTTCACGACCTACGACCACTCACCTCGCCGATAGAGTTAGCATGGAGCTGGCTGGGTAAAGGCAAAAATAGAAGATAGAAATCCAAAGCATCAGAGGAAGAGTTGGTATGAAGTAATTAGGGAATTACCGGTCATGGAGGTTCAACCTCCCGCATCTTCGGTGCTCCCTACCACCAAGTCCTCCTACTCCGGTGAGGAAGTCCTTGCCCTCCTGGCTGCGGCAAGAGGTGGCGATTATATTGCCAAGAGTAAAGGTAAGGAAGAGGAATGGAAACCAGTAAAATCGAAATCCACAGTGATGAAGGAAAGGGCTACCAGGATAGTACCTACCCGTGAGGGTATAAAGAGAAAATTTTCTCCGGTTAGGCGACAGGCTCCGGGGATCCCTGAAGCATGCTGGATTTGTGGAAAGACAGGCCATTACAAGGATGAATGCCCCTTCATTAGATGTAGGTATTACAAAGTGTTGGGTCACCGCATTGGAGAGTGTCTGGTAGCTCCGGCCAGAAAAGAGATCACTGCAAAAAGGATCTCCCCTACCCAGGTCATCAAAAAACCAGAGGGACAACTCACCCATAATATGGAATTATCCTCATTCAAATACATCACTAAGAAACCTTTAGTTTTCATCTCGTCATCAGAGGTAGTCTTATTGGAACAACAACGCCTCACCAATATCTTTAGGAGTAGTTTATCCTACTCATGGCAACCCATTACCGGATGAGATAGCTATTATCTTGAAGACTCTCAGCCCAGCTGCTGCAAATCATATACGGAGACTGGACAGGAATGGGGACAGATTCATCA
The DNA here is from genome assembly GCA_036321105.1 of Dracaena cambodiana. Taxonomy (NCBI): domain Eukaryota; kingdom Viridiplantae; phylum Streptophyta; class Magnoliopsida; order Asparagales; family Asparagaceae; genus Dracaena; species Dracaena cambodiana. The sequence goes on from JAYEPQ010000001.1 coordinate 29,557,750, forward strand.
CTCTCTTCCCCTATAAAGAAACACTTACCATAGCAACAAAATGATCCCCATTTACTTGTCATGATCCAAAATCAGGATTCTAAATTGGGGTTTGGAGAGGAGATGAAGATTCAGAGTCTTACCCCTTCCCAACTACTGCCTGGATCGCTATTCATGGAGTTCCCCTTCATCATTGGAATCGCACTGATATTGGAAAATTGCTAGCAAAATTTGTACATTTAATTGATATCAGTGAACAAACTAGCAAGAGATTACGTATGGATTATGCTAGGGTTTTTGTGGGATGTGAGAACTTGTCGGTGATTCCCCGACAGTTTCAAGTCGTCTTTGGCGATCAAGTTTGTGACATCAGGATAGAGATCACCTGCAAAACCGAATCTCCAGCTTCCCTGTCATCGGAGATCATGGCTCCAACGACCATAGTACATACTCCGGTTTCATGGGAGAGGGGATGACGTCCGGCTCAGCCAGGATCGGATTCCCCAAACAACCGAAGCATGGTACCTCCCCGGAGAAGCTACACCTGGAGAAGGAGCAGTGACCAGTAAGGATCCAGCGGTCAAAAGAAATTACCTGACACAGACAGCACGGGGGGACAACAGGATACGACAGAACTAGAGGGCAGAGAAGAAAGAGGAAAGAAATTCAGCCCAATTTTTGGGAAAACCAACTCAACTATTTTGATAGGGAAAGTGGGAGCGACAGATCTAAAACGGGAAGAAGAACTACCCTCTTTTCCGCCATTGAAAATAGCCTCCCCAAAACTGGTCGATAAAGAAAGGACAGACATACCGTTTGGACAAAAAAACCCATCGGAAGCTCAAACCTACCCCATTGACCAGCAGGGTTCCAACCTCGGGCTCATCTTTAGGGACGAAAAGGGGCGATTGATCCTTGATCTTTCGCAGTGGGACAGAGCGGAAGACATTCATGGAGATGGAAGAGGAAAGGAGCTGCATAGTGTAGAAGGCGAACCGAAGGAGGCGGCGGAAATCAGGAGTAAGGGGAAGAGCAAATTAATGTACACTCCACCCAACAACTCCACCTCGTGTGGTGCACCATCCGCCCCTAGTTTGAAGCAGAAACCGGGAGATAATTTGGGGGTTAGGGGTCCCGCATCGGAGAGGGAGAAGGAGGGCACGGTTTTGGGGGAATTTTTGGACCCGGCCCATTTGACTATCCCAATGGCAGAAGCCCACTCAAGCTCACACTCATCTATACCCAAGCCTCAAGTTGAAGTTGGCCCAGTGCAAAATCAGTTGGATTTCATGGGCTTATTTTCTAATCTAAGGAATTTCGATAAAGATTTTTCTCGTGATACTATAGCAAAATTACTGGAAAATGTCATGCGAGGAGAGCAGAGCAAAGGCCCGCCAAGACTACGTAGAAGACAAGCCTCCCGTCTACCGAAGCGTATTTGGGATAAAAACAAGCTCTTCACCAAATCTGTAGGCATTACCCCTCAAATAATAGCGCAAGCCCCAGAGGTGGTACCACAAGATACCCAGAATATCCCTACGAAGATGCCAGAAGAGACCATGGAGCTTACCACTATGGTAATAGATATTGTTCAGGACTCCCAATTGATGGCACCTATAGAGGATGTGGAGGAGCCAGTGATCAGACAACCCCTTCCTACCGTTACCCCCTCTAGACGGAGCAAGAGATTGGAAGAATAAAGGGGGGACAGTTATATCAGTTAGGCCAAGTTGCAGCGCAGCATCATGACGTAAGGCTCTCATCACTAATTTAACAACAGGTACTACTCGACTTAATATTCTGAATTTAATTCCAGATGATTTATTATTATTTTTAGCAGAAACTTGTGATATTAATATGGGGGTAACTGACACTGCACATAAGCATAATTTATCACAATTAAGAGTTATAGAAGACTGCGGAGGGGAGGAGTCCCCTAGGAGGTTGGATTAAGTCCATATCCTATATTGTGGAGAGAGGATTAGAATTTGATTTATGAACTGTTTATTTTGGAATATCCGTGGGTTGGGTAACCCATCTAAATGACATACAGTGGCGGAGGTGATTCGCACCAATAAACTTGATATAATCTGCCTTGAAGAAACAAAACTCACAGACCCGAACCACAGGGTACTTAGATCTTTGGGCCCAAAGTCATTTTATTTTAAAGTAAAAAATTCTAGGGGGCTTCGGGTGGGATTATCATTGGCGTGAGTAACATATTTATTATTTTAAATGTTTGTGAGGGAGAGTTTTCCCTCTCCGTCAATGTGAAGAGACTATCTGATGGCTGGATCCAATCAATCATGGCAGTGTATGGTCCTAACGATACACAAATGCGGCCTAGTTTTTGGGATGAGATTAGGAGTATCAAAGATAAATGGGATAGCCCGTGAATCATAGGGGGAGATTTTAGCATCACCAGATTCGCCTATGAGAGAAAGAGGATCGATCATAATCCCCAAGAACGGGCAGCTTTTAATCAAGTCATTGCCCAACTTGGCCTCATCGATCTACATCTTGGCAGTCGTCTTTTCACTTGATCTGATATGAGAGATGATGCTAACTTAGCAAGATTAGATAGAGTTCTAGTTTATAATAAATGGGATAACAAGTTTCCATTAGCAGAACTCAAACCGCTTCAGAGATCAACCTTAGACCATGTGCCAATCTGTTTAGAGTCGAGAGAGGGGATAAACGTGATGCGAAGATTTCGATTCGAAAAATGGTGGTTGGAGCACGTGGAGGTACATAACCTAATTAAGGAAAGTTGGGCTCAACCAACTTCAGAAGTGGATGCTACCAGTAACATCTGCATTAAATTGCGACGTTTTCGAATACTACTATGGAGATGGGAATATCGATATCGACTCCAATCGAGGGAACACAAAGAAAAGATTTTATGTCAAATGGAGATGCTAGAAAAACAGGAAGAGGTGAGACAACTAAATATCGAGGAGAATTCTAGGTTACTGGGTTTGAGAAGGTCTATGGATAAGATATACAGAAAGGAGCAAATAATTTGGAAACAGCGGGCCCGTTGTAAATGGCTGAAAGAGGGTGACGCCAACACTATTTTTTTTTCCACAAATCTGATTCTATGAGATTTAAAAGCAATAAAATACACTATCTCAGGACGGATAGAGACGAAATACAGGGCCCGCAGATTCAAGAACATGCCTACCATCACTTTAAGCAACTGCTTGGAAGCAAACACCCATTCAGATTTCAAATGAAAGAGAGTACTTGGGAAGCCACCCCAAACTTAGTGGAGTTAGAGGAAGAATTCCAAGAAGAGGAAATTAAGAAGGCTGTTTGGGATTTGGGCCCCGACAAGGCACCCGCTCCGGATGGATTCCCTCTATTATTCTTTAGGACTTTCTAGCAGGAAGTTAAAGAAGATTTAAAGCGGATGCTTGATGAGGTCTATACGGGCGAGGCAAGACTTGATAGGATCAATTACTCGTGGATCACATTGATCCGCAAGAAGAAACAAGAAGATCGCATTGGGGACTATAGACCAATTGCTTTGTTAAATAGTACTATCAAATTATTTCCAAGCTGTTAGCTAACCATATTGCGAAAATCTCCAGGTGATGATAGGAGATTATCATACCGATTTTCTAGAAGGAAGAAATATTTTGAAAGGAGTCGCGACCGCATATGAGGTCATCCACTATTGTAGAAAACTCAAGTTGGGGGGTTTCCTACTCAAATTGGATTTTGAAAAGGCCTATGATATGGTAGATTGGGATTGTCTACTAGAGATTCTACGATTGCGTGGATTTGGGATGAGATGGATCTCTTGGATTGAAAGTTGGCTTTATTCTGCCAAAACACAGATTATAGTTAATGGAAAAGTAGGCAAAGAGATATTACTGAGACGTGGTCTGCATCAGGGCGATCCTCTGTCACCTCTACTCTTTGTTCTAGTGGCGGATGGTTTAAATGTAATGTGTAGAAAGATGACAAGAGCAGGTTTGCTACACGACCTTGCTGGGGCCCCCTCCATTCCCATCACTAACCTTCAATATACAGATGATACACTTATATTTGGAGAGGGCAATATTAGGGAGGCTATATATATCAAGTGGTTGCTATGCTATTTTCATGCCTGGTCAGGTCTTCGAATTAACTTCTCCAAGAGTGTTCTCATTAACTTGGGAACTAAAAATCTCTCACATGCTTTTATATTAGAGATTCTTGGTTGTGTAGAGGAGGAATTCCCGATCAAATATTTCGGCATCCCCATTAAGCCAGGAAAGTTGTCTAAGCAAGATTGGAGTTGTCTACTTGATACCTTTGAAAAGAGATTGGAAGGATAGAGAAGTAATTTGCTCTCCTTGGGTGGGAGCGTGGTGTTACTTAATTCGGTATTAACCATATTACCCTTGTATTATATGTCCTTCTTCCTACTGTCGGGTTGGGTGAGAATAGAATAGACAATATAAGAAAAAACTTTCTGCGAAACGGGACCTCCCATACTAAGAAATTTCATTGGATTTCTTAGGAACACATCTGTAGACCGAAAAAGGTTGGACGACTTGGTGTACTGGATTTAAAACTTTTTAATTTATCATTAATGGCAAAGTGGTGGTGGCACTTAATCTCTCGTCCACAGGGTTCTTTTCAAAACATGGTGACAACAAAATATTGTCCTAAGGAGGCTACCTGGCTCACAAATTCTCGAAGGCCGTGCACTACATCTAGATTTTGGAAGGGGTTAGGATACTCGAATTATTGCCTGGCCAAGCTTGGAGTTTAAACTGGGCAATGGGCACAATATAGTATTTTGGCATGACATGTGATACTCTCAGATTCCTTTAAAATTGTTACTCTCGAGGGCTTACCTACTTTCTCGGGAAAAGGAGGCCAGGGTTTGTAGGTTGTGAGGCCGAACTAGGTAGCACTTGAATCTTCGGCAACCATTTTCTGTCACTGAAGAACTCCAATGTCGAGAGTTGCGGTCCCTCCTTAATAACTTCACGCCTAGTCTAATGAATGAAGATCAACCTCAATGGAGATGGAGCAAAGATGGGAACTTTTTAGTCAAATGCACAATCATTTTAAGGATAGTGGTATTGTCCTGACTGGCTCCACTTGGATTCGGAAGACTATTTGCCCACCCAAAATTAGGGTATTTCTCTAATTGGCTGTTAAAAAAGCCTTGCTTACTTGGCCAGTCTTACAGAAAAGATGTTTGGTTGGGCCAAACTTTTGCGTTCTATGTAATAAGGATGGAGAGTCCACCGAACACCTTCTATTGAATTATCTTTTACACGCGAATTATGGTTGAACTGTGCCAGCAAGTTTGGAATTAGTATCAACACAGGGGTATGCACTAGTTTTCAGGACAAATTATGTGTTAGAGGCAAGAAATCATATTTGGCTAGAACCCTAATAGCAGCATTATGTTGGAATGTATGGAGTGAAAGAAATAGTAGAATCTTTAATTCTACTGCATGCCCATTATACTCATGTATACGTGCGATTATCCATGATATATTTTTTTGGACAGATATACCTTTGGACGATGAGCGGGTTCAGTTTTCAGGTGGGACATTTGGGGAAGATGACAGCAATAATCCTCCATCTCTGGCCCAAACTTGATAGACGGCTTCTAGGGACCTTTTGATGACCTTTGGATGCTTTTGGTGGACTTTTTGAAGATCATGTGGTGCTTTTGATATACTTTTTAGATCTCCTTGTTGTCACTTGAACACTTAGTTGTACTCTTCATCTACTTTCTCCTAGCTAGTTTTGATGTTTTCTTTTATGTATTTTTGCTTTTTTTAAACGTTTTATTGTAGTTTTATTATCTTCTTGTTAATGGAATGTGGAGGGCTTCTACCCGCTGTCTTTACTCAAAAAAAATATGTATCACATATCATTGACATTTGGGTATACGAAAACTATGTGATGGATAAAAACTATATCATATAAGGATCTAGTTGATCATTTCTAGTTAGTACTAAAAACCTCTATTGCAGTAGCACTGTGTGTACTGAGCCATAGTTTGATAATCAAATTTCCAAAATAGGTTATGTCTATTACTGTTTCATAGTATGAGGTTCGTCTAACATCACCTAACGATGCATTATGGTTCCGCATCATAGATTCTGACCGGGTGCCAGACATGCACGACCACTTGTACGATATTAGGAACAATTCGCTATCTTATCTATTATTTAGTTTCATATACTAATAGAAACATGACTTGTTTATTTCTACATGATATTTATATGCTACTTACGATGATATACATAATTTCTTCTTTATTTTATGACTCACTATTCATGTGATACAACTAAAACTAACATAACTTATTCACATTCTCATTTCACCAGTACTATAATAGTAACATATTTTTCTCTTGGAATGTTAGTTGCTAGGTTAATCTCTTGGGTTCGAAATCAAGACTTCAAAACAGATTTCAAGGTCATAAAAGAGGATCCCACACCTATATAAGACCCTTAATTTATTGATCAAGTAGAATGACAATAAGAGGTGATCTAGACTAGTAAGCTTTGTATATAATGTTTATAGTTTCTTTTGTTTGAACACTGCTCCTTTTTTTATTTTTTTATTATACATATTTTGAACAGTGTGCCATCTTATATAATCAACTCGGAGTTTATGTAAATAAAATATTTTCAGTTTCTAACATGTTATTTATTTATCTGCATTTATTAGTAACTAACTCCGCCAGCTGCCTGTCCCAAGTCAGGATAAAAGAGAAGCATTGTGGTAGGTCAGTAACAGCCAACGTAAAATATTGTCACATATTACGACATGAGCCAAAATATGAATTTCGTTGGGGCGTTCCTACTGAGTGACGCGCTACATTAGAGCCGAGTGTAGCGAAAAATGTGTGAAGGTTGTTAAGTCGTCGCCCAAAAGTGACGCGCCACGTCGGTGTCCGGATGTGGTGTCAAATATAACAGGTTTCTCACATCTTAATGAGCGGGTGGGGTAAAAAAGTTATCTCATAAATATCGGTTGGTATCATGAAATATACGTTCCCTTACAGGTAGATTAGCAGAGTTAGTTGATACTATGATTAGAAGGAGGGTTAATATTTTATGTGTGCAGGAGACTAAGTGGGTAGGTGAGAAAACTAAAGTCATAGAGTCTTGAGGTTATAAATTTTGGTATACGGGTAGAAACAGAAATCATAATGGAGTAGATGTGATTATAGATAAGTAATTACTTGGGGATGTAGTGGAGATTAGGAGGAAGAGTGATAGAATTTTATTAGTTAAATTTATTTTAGATGGAGAGATTTTTAATGTCATTAGCGCTTATGCACCACAATTAGGACTTGATGAATCCAGTAAACATCAATTTTGGGAGGATCTAGATGAGATAGGATAAGGAATACCGCTAGAGAAAACTATTTATTGGTGGTGATCTCAATTGCATGTAAGAACTAATCGTAATGGGTTTGATAGTGTTTATGAAGAGTTTGGTTTTGAAAAAAGAAATGAAGCAGATAACTCAATTCTAGATTTTATTTTATCTTATGATTTAATTTTAGCGTATACTTGGTTTAAAAAGAGAGTTTCTCACATAATTACTTTTAAAAGTGGATCGAATGTAAGCCAAATAGATTTCTTTTTAACTAGGAGGGTAGATACAGCTAGTTGTATTAATTGTAAGGTAGTGCTAGGTGAGAGTGTAGTTATCCAATATAAACTCTTAGTTTTAGATATTCAGATTAGACAGAAACTAAGAAAGATTAAGTATAACTTAGATTCTAAGATTAAGTGGTGGCGATTAGAAAGTAATCAAAAAGTTTTTGTAAATAGAGTAGTACAAGAAGCAGATTGGAGGGATCATGATAATTCTGATGTAACATAAAACAAAATGGCTAGCTGTATTAAAAAGATAGTTAAACATATATTCGGTGAGTCGAGGGGCGGTGCTCCACCATGTAAGGATACATCATGGTGGAATGAAGAGATAAAAAATACTATTAAGATCAAGCGAGAGCTTTATAGAGATTTGAATAATAATAATAATAATAATAATAGAATAAGTTTTGAAAAGCATAAACTTGTAAAGAAAAAGGCTAAGAAAGTTGTTCGGAATGCAAAAACTAAATTATATAAACAAGTATACGAGAAGTTGGATAATAAAGAGCCAAAAAATGATATATAAAGAATTGATCGAATAAGAGAGAGAAAGTCTAAAGACTTATGTACTGTAAAGTGTATTAAAGATAAGGATCAGACGGTTCTAGTTCGAGACGAAGAGATTAAAAAAAGATGGAAAGATTATTTTGATAGATTATATAATAGTAGTTTTACTCAAGATTTGGGAGATCTTACTATTCAATGTGAGGATATGAATCGTAGTTTTATTCGCAGAATTAAAGAGTCTGAAATAAAAGAGGATTTGAAGAGAATGAAATCAAGAAAATCTATTGGTCCAGATGAGATTCCTATAGAGATATGGAGATACTTAGGAGGGATTGGTGTGAGGTAACTAACAGATCATTTTAATATTTAACAAACCAAGAAAATACCAAATGAATGGAGGAAGAGTACCCTAGTACCTCTGTATAAGAATAAGAGAGACATTCAGAATTGTTCTAACTATCGGGGAATAAAACTCATGTATCACACTATGAAACTTTGAGAAAGAAGAAATGAACATAAATTGAGACAAACTATTGAAATATCGGAGAACCACTTTGGACTTATGTCGGGACGATTGACAACAGAAACTATTCATTTACTTCGTCAACTTATAGAGCAATTTCGAGAAAAAAATAGAGATTTGCATATGGTATTTATTGACTTAGAGAAAGCCTATGATAATGTTCCATGAGAGATACTTTGGTTGACACTGATGAAGAAAAGAATTTCCATCAAGTATATCGACATAATTAAGATTATGTATAATAGAGTAGTAGCCAATGTCAGAACATGTGGTATTTTAACAAGTGATTTTTCTATCACTATTGGATTGCATCAAAGATCTACATTGAGTCAATTCTTATTTGCTATAGTGATAGATGAGCTTACTAAAACCATTCAGGATGAGATACCCTGGTGTATGCTATTTGCTGATGATATTGTGTTAGTTGATGAGATAAGAGCAGGGGTAAATGCTAAATTAGAGTTATGGAGGTATACATTAGAATCTAGATGTTTTAAATTGAGTAGGTCGAAAACAGAGTATATGGAGTGTAAATTTAGTAAACGACGGACCATAAACTATAATACTGTAAAACTGGATAGGAAAGAATGATAGAGAGATATTTGGGTTCTATTATTCAGAGTGATAGAGAGATCGATAATGATATTAACCATAGGATACAAACTGGCTGGTTGAAATGGAGGAGGGCGACGGGAGTTTTCGGCGACTGTAACATTCCGTTAAGATTGAAAGTAAAATTTTATAGGACTGCTATTAGACCAGTTTTATTATATGGTACGGAATGTTGGGCTATAAAGAAACGCTTTTCACAGAAGATAAGTATAGGAGAGATGCGCATACTCTATTGGATGTGCGGCAATACTAGGAGAGATAAAGTGAGAAATGAAGATATTCGTGCTAAAATAGGTGTAGCTCCCATCGATGAGAAGATGCGAGAAAATCGCTAACGATGGTTTAGTCATGTGCAACGTAGGCCTACAAGCGCACCAGCTCGAAGATGAGAGTTTATCAATATAGGACAAATTAAAAAAACGAAGGGAAGACCGAACAAAATATGGATGGAGGTGATACGCAAAGATTTGGAGTCTAAAGGTTTAAATAAGGAGATATTACTTGATAGAAATGAATGGAGAAGGCATATCAAAGTGATCGATCCGACATGATTCTTTTTTTGGTTCATGTAGCCTACCCCAAATACTTGGGGTAAAAGGCTTAGTTGTTGTTGTTGTTGTATTTATCAGTAATTACGGTTATTCCAAAATCCTAAGCCTATTGGGTAGTCTAGCATAATTTAAACTAATATCCTCTATTTGGAAAGTAACTGAAAAATGGGGATGTTACATTGATGATCTTATTAAATGTGTGCAAGGCCTTCTACCTATTGGACTAGATGGTTGTACTTAAAGGTGTACAGAGTTCGGTTAAAACCGAAATGACTGATAGAAACATATCTGAGAAAGCAAAACTATACTGAATTGAAATTATTTGGTCAGTTTCCTATTTTGAGCTTTAAAATCCGAAACCAAACTGAACCGACTGAATTAATTAAAATTATATTGTAACGACTATAATCCTTAAGTCCTTGTATTAGTTTATTCAATATCATCTGTATTAGCTAGGGAGTGGAGATACTAAGTAGATTTAGCTATATTTTTCTTTCTAATCTTCAATTTTAAATTCTATAGAGCATAGATCTCTTATCTTATTACTTTTGATTTTTTTCATATTTTCTTGAATTATTCTGAATCAGCTGACTTTTGGATAATATACCCAATTAAAATGATAATTTTAAATCTAAATTTTAATTTTAACCTCTTTCCTATTTTAGTTTATCTCTAGCATCCTTATTTGACCAATTTTGGATAGAATTTGATTCAAGAACAACTGGGCATTATAATGAAATTTAAGGATTTTTGACAATACAATATACTTATCTTCCAGCAGCTAACCTTTCAAATAAATTCATAAAAATATGAGAAAATATCAGCCATATTCCTCTTGTGCTCCTCTTCATTTTCTCTTCAGCTTGTACTCTAATCTTTCTCAAATTTTCTCAAATAAATTGCCAAATAATCAGTCTAAGAGGATTGAAATCCACTAAATGGTTACTCGAGTTTTATTTTTTAGCTTAATATCTTCAAATAAGCTCTAAACTTCTCTATCGGTATGGGAAAACCTTTTTCAGCATATATCCTTATTTCTTAGTGTGATTCTTGGAAAAATTCTCTACCTTTGAAGAGTAATTGCATCAATATCGGTTCTTTTCAAATTTTTGTCCAACAAGAGCCAAGAATACACTCTCGTATCCTTTAAACTTGTGATTTCTTAATGTAATCTCCTCAATATAGTACAAGATGTATTATTAACCCAATTTTAAGATTATGTATATCCAAACTTGTATTTATCTTAAGTTTTATTGTATGTGTCACACCATGCATATCATATGCGTATATACCTTATCGTTGTCCAGGCATATGCAGCAGTTTATCTTGGAACTGGTATAACTTTTGCATTTTAACTCTGATTGTCTTTATTTTAGTGTCATTACAATGATAACTTACTAAACTACAATTCTTCTACCGCAGCGGATCCTAATTCAGCCATTTTTCTTGCAAAAAATAGTTTGGAAATTTATTACTTAGTATTGTACCTGATTACAACTCTATAGCAGCAAGTATATGGTAAAATGACTATAACTTTTACTAAAGAACTCCAATTGAGCTCTTTTAGGATTCATTGGAAAGATAATTGAGTTATCTAAGACTATTTCAAATTTTAGACGCTAATTTTATTTTATTCATGATCAAACCAAGCTTGGAAATAACATGTCATGTTTATGCATACATGTCATACGTAATTATTTATGTATAGGCATACATGTCATGTTTATGCATATATCACTTCAGTTAAGATAAGATACACACACGCACATGTTTATGTATTTTATTATGAGTACATGTTATTTTTGTTTGGAAATGATATCTCAAGTACATGAATATATTCTATAACTCTTGTACCTGTCAGTATTACTCTTGTACTTTTTAGTATTGCCGTATATATCATTTCATATTCACATGGCTATTGATATATGAATTCTTATTGCATATATAATATTGACACTTAGCATGTATTATATTGTGGGTACGGGAGAAATAAATGTTGGAATAAAATACGTATTGTAGGAACCACTTGTCTTGCGTGGATGCATCCACTGATCTGTATACTGACACTAGCAGTTTCCTATTTTACTTAGCGACAATCATTCGGGTGTATAAAAGCTAGTACTTGAGACTGTAATTTCGGGTATACAAGGGATATCTAGTATACTTAGCGGCAGTCATCTGTCTCATATAAGGACCGGTACTTGGAGCCGTGGTGCCAGGTATGCACAGTACTCCTAAAACATGTGAATACCCCTGCCATTCAGTTCTAAATTAATATGATAGAATGTGTATCAATTGGCTTGCTCATGTTATATTATATATATATATATATATATATATATATATATATATATATATATATATATATATATATATATATATATATATATATATATATATATATATATATATATATATATATATATATATCATATACTTCATAATTTAAGATACATTATGCATTCCTTTTAGTTCATGATTAATATGCATGACCATATTATATTATATATACCATATATTTCATGATTCATGTTATATTAGGCATACAATATATTTCATGATTCACATATATATTTCTCTTACATTGTTTCTACCAGCACACCCCCACACACACATACATACTCACTTTTATATGGTTTTTATAGTATTGCATGAGTTTGGGCTTGTATTTTTGCTAGGTTCTGACCCCTGGGATTATCATATCTCAGATCCAGTCGCCATGATTGCAGTGCCCGAGAAGGAGCACCCACCCCTCGAGGATCCATATTTCCAGGAGAAGATCGAGTGCCAGTAGCCCGTTTCTTATAGGATCTTCATATCATTTGTATATTTATCACTTTTGCCTAGTTCTATTCGTAGTATCCAGACACTCTTGTATATATTCAATAATTATATTGCTCTGTCTTAATACTATACTTGACTTTATATGAGCAACAATTAATACACATATTGCTTATCATTTCTATATACCTACTTTTGGATATTGCTATATTCAAGCCTGTTGATGAAAATAATGGCATGACTACAAAGAAGCCAGTTCAAGTTCCAACTGGGCCGGTTACAAGAGCACGAGAAAAGAAGTTCAAAAATACACTTAATGGGCTGATTCAAGAGGTCTGGGCTCAAGCAAATTCGTGGAGGCCCATTGAGAATAGTTCACGTGTTCAACAAAGATGCATCAATATGATTCAACTACTAGAAGAATCCAGTCAAAACTGATTGTTTCCTTTTGTTTTATTTCTAGAACTTTCTTTGTATTGATCACCCAAATTAAGGGACTGATTGTTTCTATTTCTAAAACTTTTCTTGTATTGATCAGCCAAATTAAGAGCCTGATTGTGTTCTTTTATTTTATTTCTATTTCTTGAACTTTCCTTGTATTTTTTTAGCCTATAAATAGGCGTCTAATGGAATAGAAGGGGGACCGTTTATAAATAATTGGTGAGTTTATTCTCTTTGGTTCTTTGAAGGACTATTCGAACTTATCGGAATTCTTCCATGGCGTTCATCATCGACTTATCAAATGGCTTTCCACTACAGTTTGTGGCGTCTTCTTTATACCAAGATTCTTTCTTCGCATTAAACAACGGGTTGAGATCAATTATACTGAGGTTCTGGTTTTTGTTGAAGTAACGGGTCGAGATCTCCCATCCAAACCTGATCGAGAACGTTCTTAGATTTTCCTCTTGTTCTACAGGTCTCGTTATTCTTGACGGGGTTCGCATCATTTGGTATCAGAGTAAAAGATTTCTCGTCTCAGATTTGCCTATCCCATTTAAATTTAGTTTCCTTTTCTTATCTAGCCGAATTTCTTTCTTTTATCCCATTCAAAATCTTGTTCTATTATTAACAAAAGAAAGAATCTGAAAAAAAAGGGGTCCGAAAAAAAATTCGAAAAAAAAAACAAAAAAAAGGATCCGAAAAAAAAATCTGAAAAAAAAGAGTAAAATGATTTTTTTTAAGCCCGAAAATCACCTCACCCCAAAGACCAAAAAAAAAAATTTCGTGAAAATTTTGCTGAATTGTGTTTTGAAAATCTAATCATCCATATCCCTTATTTTCATACTTTTTGAATCTAAATTCTCTTAATGAGTTCTTTGTGAATTGTTTTTGAAATTTTGAATATTATTCGAATAGTTTCAAAAGAACTAAAAGAGGACTATCGAGTGGAAAAAGGCAAGAGTGGTGAGCATATTAGAGGGTAAAAGCCGATTATACTAAGTGAAACACGAGTGGAATAGAGTGAATCATTATTTGAGTGAAAACACGTGAGGGAGTGTGTGAGATCTTTTCCTTTTTTTTTATTTTCTAATTTTGATTTGCAGCAATCATGTCTCACAACAGTGAAAAGAGCAACACCGAAGGTGCTACAGGGATGGCTGACCCAAAGTTTCTCATGGAGGCCATGATGAGTGAGATGAGGCGTGTCATGAGATTAGAATTGGAGCAGGTACATGAGCGGATTGATCGGATGGAGAATACACATTTGGAGCAGCCACAAAATACTCATAATATGCGTAGGAGGGAAAGAGTTCAACATCGGGGAGTGAGAGATAAAAATGGAGAGTATTATGGGGCTGGTTTTCATGAAGAAGAAGATTAGGGTTCAGTTGTTGGTAATAGGAGATATGGAGAGCGGTTTAGAGGAAATAGGAATCGGGAAGATAACAGCTTGGGTAGTATTAAGATGAAAATTTCAGCATTTCAAGGAAGAAACGACCCCGAGGCTTATCTTGAGTGGGAGAAAAATGTAGAGTTATTATTCGATTGCCACAACTACTCTGAGATAAAGAACATAAAACTTGCTGCCATTGAGTTTTCTGACTATACTATTGTGTGGTGGGATCAGTTAGTATTGAACAGGTGGCGAAATAAGGAACGACCGGTAGAGACGTGGGAAGAGATGAAAATAGTGATAAGAAAGCAGTTTGTGCCCAACCATTACCACCGGGAGTTGTACAATAAATTGTAAACGCTCCGACAAAGTAACCGGAGTGTGGAGGATTATCATCAAGAGATGAAGATTGTTATGATCCGGGCTAATATCGAAAAAGACCGAGAGGCTACTATGGTTAGGTTCTTAAATGGATTGAATCAAGAAATTCATGATAGGGTGGAGATGCAGCATTATGTGGAATTAGAAGATTTGGTGCACATGGCCATCAAGGTGGAGCAACAACTCAAGAGGAGAGGTGGTACATGTGCATCCCATAATTCAGGTTTTTCCCCATACAAATCAAGTCATGTGAAGAAAGAGGAGAAACCAGCTGTAAAACCTAAATTCGAGCCAAAATAAGAGACAACCAATTATGGCACTCAAGGTAATTCTGACCCTTCCACTTCTCAAAATCGTGACATTAAGTATTTTAAATGTCAAGATAAGGGTCACATAGCAAGTCAAAGCCCGAATAAAAGAGTCATGGTGATAAGGGGTAATGGAGAGATCGAAACCGATGACGAGTCCGATACCGACTCTATGCCACCATTGGAGGATGTGGATAAAAAAGAATATGCAGTTCAAGGTGAATTATTGGCATCAAGAAGACTTATAAGCTTGCAAGCAAAAGAAATTGAAGAAGTACAGCGGGAGAACATCTTTCATACTAGGTGTTACGTCAAAGACAAGGTATATAGTATGATTGTTGATGGAGGAAGTTGTACTAATGTGACAAGCACAACCTTGGTGGAGAAATTAGGACTGCCCACACTGAAACATCCTAAACCGTACAAGTTACAGTGGCTGAATCATAGTGGCGAGGTAAAGGTGAATAAGCAGGTTTTGGTTTCATTCTGCATCGAAAAATATGAAGATGAAGTTTTGTGTGATGTACTTCCAATGCAAACTGGATATTTGCTATTAGGCCGACCGTGGCAATTCGATCGGAGAGTTAAGCATGATGTCTTTACCAACAAATACTCGTTCGTGCTCAACCAAAAACCCATCACTCTTGTGCCGATGACACCGAAACAGATTTATGAAGATCAAGTGAGGTTGCAAAAAGTGATAAAAAAAAGAGAGTGATCAAAAGAAAGAGAGTGAGCAAAAGAAAAAGAGTGAAAATCAGAGAGTGGCCGAGCAAAATGAGAGAGAAAGAGAAAATCAAAATTCAACCATTGAGAGAAAATCAGAGAGAAAACAAAAGAATTTCTATGCAAAAGTGAGTGATATTAAGCGAGCAATATTTTCAAATCAGCCGATGATTGTACTTTTGTTCAAAGAGGCATTTTTAAACACTAACGAACTTGACTCTGTTCTGTTGTTTCTCTTTTGTAGGAATTTGAGAATGTTTTTTCTGAGGAAACACCACATGGATTACCACCAATTCGAGGGATTGAACATCAAATTGATTTTGTTCCCTGTGCGACAATTTCAAACCGACCAACCTATAGGAGCAATCCCGAGGAGACAAAGGAGCTTCAACGGCAGGTAAGTGAGTTGTTAGAGAAAGGGTACGTGAGGGAGAGCATGAGTCCATGCGCCGTTCCGATTTTACTTGTACCTAAGAAGGATGGGACGTGGAGAATGTGCGTTTATTGCCGAGCCATCAACAACATAATGGTAAAGTATCGTCATCCTATTCCTCACTTAGATGACATGTTAGATGAGTTGCATGGTTCTTTTGTATTCTCTAAGATTGATTTAAAAAGTAGTTATCATCAGATTAGAATGAAAGAAGAAGATGAATGGAAAACTGCCTTTAAAACAAAATATGGTTTGTATGAATGGTTAGTTATGCTTTTTGGGTTGACTAATGCACCAAGTACTTTTATGAGACTAATGAATCATATTTTGCAAGCATTTATAGGCATGTTTGTTGTTGTCTATTTTGATGATATACTCATTTATAACAAAAACTTGGATGATCATGCCGTACATTTGAAATCAGTTTTAGATGTGCTTAGGAAAGAAAAGTTATTTACTAACTTAAAAAAGTGTACTTTTTGCACCGATAAGCTTGTATTTCTGAGATTTGTTGTTAGTACACAGGATATACAGGTTGATGAAGAGAAGATACGTGCAATCCAAGAGTGGCCGAGTCTCACAAGTGTAGGCAATGTTCGTAGTTTTTATGGACTTGCTAGTTTTTACTGGCGGTTTGTGAAGGACTTTGTAGCATAGCTGCACCACTTACCGAAGTGATCAAGAAGAATATCGGATTTAGATGGGGAGAAGAACAAGAGAAGGTATTTCAGCTAATCAAAGAGAAGCTAACTAACGCCCCCTTATTGTTTTTACCTAACTTTTCTAAAACGTTTGAGATTGAATGTGATGCTTCAGGTATTGGCATAGGTGCAGTTCTTATGCAGGAGGGACGACCAATTGTTTATTTCAGCGAGAAATTAAGCAGGGCAGCCTTAAACTACCTGACTTATGACAAGGAGTTGTATGTATTGGTTCAAGCTTTGGAGACATGGCAGCACTACCTATGGCCTAAGGAGTTCGTGATTCACACTGATCATGAGTCCTTGAAACACTTGAAGGGCCAACACAAGCTAAAAAAGGCATGCACGTTGGGTAGAGTTCATTGAGATATTTCCATATGTCATCCGGTATAAGTAAGGTAAGGAGAATGTGGTCGCCGATGCACTTTCTCACAGGTATGCATTACTCTCTACACTTGATGCAAAATTGCTTGGTTTTGAACACATTAAAAGTTTATACATTGATGACTACGAATTTTGTGAAGAGTACCAGGCTTGTGAGAAAAATACTTGTGGTAACTTCTTTAGACATGATGGGTTCTTGTTTCGAGAAAATAAGTTATGTGTGCCTAACTGTTCTTTGAGGGATTTGTTAGTGCAGGAATCCCGTGGAGGAGGATTAATGGGATATTTTGGAGTTGCTAAGACCTTAGCTATTTTGCAGGAACACTTATATTGGCCACACATGAAACGAGATATTGAGCGTATTTGTGGCAAATGTGTCACATGTAGGCAAGCTAAATCCAGAGTGCAGCCCAACGGTTTGTATACTCCTTTACCCATTCCTAGTGAATCCTTGGATTGATATTTCAATGGACTTTGTGTTAGGATTATCTAGGACTAAACATGGAAGAGATTCAATTTTTGTGGTTGTTGATAGATTTTCTAAGATGGCACACTTTATTCCATGTCACAAAACGGACGATGTTTCGCATGTTGCTGATTTGTTCTTTAGAGAGATTGTGAGATTGCATGGCATGCCCAAAACCATTGTTTCGGATAGATATGCTAGGTTCTTGAGCTACTTTTGGAAGACTCTGTGGTGTAAGCTAGGTACCAAGTTTATGTTTTTAACTACTTGTCACCCACAAACTTATGGTCAAACCTAAATAGTAAATAGGATTTTGTCTACTTTATTGAGGGCAATAATTAAGAAGAACATCAAAACATGGGAAGAGTGTTTACCACATGTTGAGTTTACTTATAATAGGTCTATTCATTCTGCTACTAAATTCTCACCGTTTGAAATTGTTTATGGGTTTAATCCTTTGGCTCCATTGTGTTTGCCGCAAAAGTTTCTTTACTTCCTTCCATCGAATAAACTTGAATTACAATAGAAGTGAACAAGATATAAAGAGAATAAACGAGAGGATTTTATAGTTCAATCGCTCTCTTTTACAATAATCTGTGTGGGATCTGTGGCGATAGGATCTGTCAAGCAGCTCCTTTGGACGATCGAACGTCGAACTCTTCTCTCTTGAAGATATCGGCCGGCTGTAGACGATCTTTTCTAGTCTTTCCCGAACTCAAGGCTCTGTGCGTAACTTGAATTCTCTAAGATGCCGAAAAGAAGATGATCACCAAAGGCTTCAAGGCTCTCTCGCGTACTTGAATTGCCAAAGGATCAAAAAGAAGACTTCAGACGCCAAAAAAAAAGACCAATGCCCAAAAAAAAGACCCCCAAGGTTTCACCAAGAAGGTATTTATAGCCCCAGGAAGATTTGAGAGTTTCTATCTAAATAGAATTTGCTCTCATCAAGGATTCTAATCAAATATTTCATATTGATTTAAATCTCTTGATCTACAGTTCTGATTGGACTTGATTTGGGTATTTAGATAAGCCCAAATCATAATCTTAATCAATTTGAGATTCTGGTTATCTGCTCACGCGGAGCTTTAATCGCATCAAAACGCGGCGCTAAATAACCAGAATGCGGAGCTAACGCGGAGCTATTAATCATCTCCGCGTTTTACTCAAACGCGATGCTAAAAATAGCCAGACGCGGAGTTATAGATTAGCTCCGCGTTCTATTATGGAAAACTCTACTTTTACTTAGAAATTTTCACCGCCAACAGAACCCCCTCCAAAGTTTTCAAAATGGCTTAGAACTTAGCAAATTTTGAAGTACTTTGGATACTTAAACTAAAACGCGGAGTTAGAATACCAAGTCTCCTTCGCATTATGCTCGCTTACGCGGAGCTACTCAGCTTCACTTCATTTTCAGTGAAATGAGTAATTATTACTCTCGAATTTCTACGCCGAATACCAAGCTCGGCTCATCTTCTTCTTCATTCGGAGATTTGAAGAGTCTGGAGCTTCGGCGATCGAGTGACCCATGTTGACGAATGATCTTCAACTGATCTTCGTTCAATTCTCCATAGATTTTCATCATTAGGTTGTCTCTCCAGATGAGTTTGGCTTTATGAACGTTGGCCGGCGTTAATAGCAGCGGCCGTGGAAGTAGATGCACTGGCGAACCAGTCAATGCAGCGTCTCTTGAAGGTAAATACCTTGCCTTTTGATCTTCTTAGAATCATTCTGAGATGTTTCGGCTCCAGCCAATTGTTTACTTCACCGGCAAGATCACCGTTCTCCAGTCGTAAGGCCTGAAGGAGAAGGAGAAGTCAGAGAGGAACTCTGATTTTTCTCTACGCGAAGTTATCGCGTCATCCTCTGCGTCTTGAAACGCGGGGCTATCTTAATTAGCAGTCACGTTTTAATCGCGAGGCTATTGTGACTAGCAGTCGCGTTTTAATCGCGAGGCTATTAAAGAGAAGGAAAAGGCAGAGAGAAACTCTGTTACTCGAAGTTATCGCGTCATCCTCTACGTTTTAAGACGCGAGGCTATTTCTTTAGCTACACGCGAAGTTATCTTAGCTCCGTGTTCTTATACTTCGAAGATTTTTCAAGTTTTGTTGAACTCCTGATTCTTCTTTTGCAGTGAACTAGATTCAGTCTGATGACTCGCTGATATCTTTAGCCAGCGTGGAGTGTAGCTTTTCCCTGATATATCTTCAAAAGCTGGCCGTGCACCCATTTTTATCAGTAAAAGTAACTCTAAGAAAGCCAGAAACATATGCCTTTCAGTTTTCAAGCCTCTGGCTCCTTTTGAAGGAGTTACAAGAACACTGTGGCAGCCCATTAAGTTTTCTTGAGGATTATTTCTGTTAGATGATCATGTAAGGGCTTGCAGAACTTCAAATTCAACTTGTGCTTCATTTCAGATGACAGATCATAGTTGACATTTGCAGAGGAGATCTCTTGTATTTGAATCCTGGAATTGAACTTCAGCACCCCGCGGAGGAATCTCGCCGTAAGGTTATTGATTAGTCGATGAATATGTAGAAGTTTTTGGGAGAGCTATAACCCCCTCTTCTTTTGTAATCTTTTCCTTTATGAATAAAGGCAAATTATTTTCCTCTCTATCTGTCGGCTTCAAGAATCTTGCTTGCTCAACAAATAGATGGTTTATAATTTTGGTAAAATAATCTAAGTCTCATTTGCGCAACTTAGATTAATACCAAGATGATCGGGTAAAGATCATTTTAACTTAGATGGAAGTGCCTAATTGCAACTTGCCAAAAATCCAAGTTCTTCATAGGAACGCGAAGTTAAAATACCAAGTTATCCCAGCGATTCGCGAAGTTACACAGAGTTAATAACTTCGCGTTTTCCATCATCACGCGAGGCTAATAGCTCCGC
Source organism: Dracaena cambodiana (assembly GCA_036321105.1). Lineage (NCBI taxonomy): Eukaryota > Viridiplantae > Streptophyta > Magnoliopsida > Asparagales > Asparagaceae > Dracaena > Dracaena cambodiana. The sequence continues at coordinate 29,578,462 of JAYEPQ010000001.1, forward strand.
GTTTCTGGAGAGTAACTAATCAATTATTTTCTCCGAAATTCGCACCGAACTCCAAGAGGCGGTTTCCTTCGTTTAAATGACATCTCTATTTCTTTTCTTCTCACTTCACTTGAGAATTTTCCAAAAACCCTAGAGATTCAGGCGATCAGAGCTCAGGCGACCCGCGCGTTCTCCGACCGATTTTCTCCTAATTTACCGTCGATTTTCCTCAACTTTTTGAGAAATGACGCCCAAAACTCATGCTACTTCTCGCGCAGCTCCATCATCGACGACTGGTGCAAGCAGTGGTGGCAGCGACCATGGCAGCGACGTGCCAGCCCACACCTCGCCTATTGGGGGTAAGAATCTCTCTATCGAGACTCTTTAGAACGTTTTTAGAGTGATTTGGCTTGATTCTAACCGATCGATCACTTCTTTCTTCGGCGAGATCGCCGTACTCCGGCCGTAAGGCTTGGAGAAGAAGAAAAGCCTCTGGCTTTCTTCTTACGCGAAGCTATCGCATCATCCTCGCATTTTGAAACGCGGGGCTATTTGATTAGCAGTCGCGTTGAAACGCGACGCTTTTTTAAGTAGCAGTCGCGTTGAAACGCGAGGCTCTTTTAAGTAGCAGTCGCATTGAAACGCGAGGCTATTTTGAGTAGCAGTCGCGTTGAAACGCGAGGCTCTTTTGAGTAGCAGTCGCGTTGAAACGCAAGACTCTTTTAAGTAGCAGTCGCATTGAAACGCGAAGCTCTTTTTGACTTCTGCGCGTTCTAATTTTTAGCTTCGTGCGGAGTTACTTTTAGCTTCGCGCGGTCTAATCTTTAGCTTCGCGCGTTCATACTTAGAAAAATTTTCTATTTTTGTAGAAACTTCTCTAACTCTGGTGCTTCTTTTCGCAGTAGGGTACTCAGCGGAAGCTCTTCCCCATACGCACTACATTGGCTTTGCTGGTGGTTCTGATCCATCAGCTCAATTTTGCTTCACCACCATCCTGGCCGCATACAAACCAGACTCGAGAGGGCGCAGGGAGAAATTGATTAAATATCATCCCACTACTGCACGTGAAATCATCACTGATGCAGCGTTTGAAGATGTGAACAGAGAAACGTTAGAAAAACCCGTATTTCTCTTTGGGGACCAGATGGAGCAAACAGACAAGATCCTATCTGAAGAGGATTGCATGTGGCTATATAACTCTGGCGAAGCTTTAATGCTTCTGGCTGGGATGGATCGTAGCTATCCTGTGATCTATCTTCAGACCTGATCTATCTTCAGAGGCTAGCAATACCTCGGGAGTTAAAGTGGGGACTAACTCAAGAACAAGATGGCGTCCCAACGGGCAGATTTGGTGCACAAGGGGTTTATCAAGATGGGTCCCCCAGAAGCATTACTGGTTTGCTTCCAGACCGTTTTGGCAAGGAGCTCCCAGTAGGAGAAGTTCCAATCCGCACAAGAACGTTCTTAAGTGAGTTCCTGACGAAAAATGGTCAATACCCGGCTAGCGACTTTAGAATGCCTGGCTGGGTCTATTCTTCTGGCAACATGTGGTGGGCCCGTCTTGTTCAGTACATGTTGGATTCTCATGAACCTATTCTGAAGGAGATTGGCTTGTATAAGGCCATCAGAAACGTTCAATTCGGGTTTCCTCAGAGCGCTTATCATTTCTTCTGCTTTCTAGAGATGTACAACCCCGAGACATGCACTCTTTTTACGCCAGTGGGTGAGCTAGGGTTTTCTCTCCATGAGATGTTTGAAGTCTCTGGGCTCTTAATGGGCGAAGTCCCCTACGAGGAGTATATCCCCACAACCGAGGAGTTGAACATTCTGCTGGCGAAAGACGAGCGCATCTATACTACATATTGGGAAATGATGTGCCATTACCACATCTGTGCTGACTTAGCAGGTGTGCGTAATCAAGGTATTGGCCACAAGAAATGGGCTGATTACCTCTTCGCCAACTTGACTTCTAAGGATAGTTCAACAACTATCCATGGCCATACTCCCATCTACATCACAGAGATTGACCGCCGCATTGCCAAAACCCGGCTAATGTTTTATACCACTGAATCCAACGAAGGTGGATTTGGTCCTGGTGTCTCTTTCAAGAGTTACCACTATCAGGCTCAGTCCCCAGTATCCAACAGAGGCCTTATTGCTAAATTCTTGATGCTGTGGCTGAAGAGATGTGTCGTGCCGTCGCCGCCAAAAGAAGCAATTGCAATGACTGTGGTATATCTAGCAGTTCTCCTTGCATATGGCCGACCTTTTGGACTTTTTCCTGCCATGGTGTGCAATCTACAGCATGGATTGCGAATACTCTGCAATGACTTCATCCCTGCCGATAAGGGCAAGGGAAAAGGGAAAGGCAAATCGAAAGAGATCGCCCCGGTGAAGACTCTGAACTCTAGGGTGGAGCTTCCTTACACTTATCTGATGGCATGGCTCGTTTTACACTGCCCATCTCTGATGAGTGCTGTTTCACGCTGCTCAGGTGATAAATGTTACTTTGTGGAGTTATACGAGTGCTCCACATGGAAGCAGCACTATATGTCCCAAATCTGCAAGACTCTCCGGCAACACCAGAACTATGAGATTTTCAGGTGCTTCCCCGACTTTCCTGGTGGAGGATACGGATTGAAATTGAAGGATATTGCAGGAGCAAAAAATTTTACTGCTTTATCCTCCGGAGCATTCGGGTGGCTTCTCAATATCCGGCCCGGGCATCTGGTATACCGTCAAGACAGTAAATGTCTTATCGAACCGTACATCCCGAGTCGTTTTGCTCGCCAATTTAGATATTCCCAACTTTATATAGGTAATCCAAGTAAGAGTTTTGCTTATGAGGGGAACTTGTACGAGGGTGCTCGGGGCTGGTTTCATTTCACAGCTGGTGGGACCGGAGCTGAATTTGTTCTTCCACAGAAGTCGCCAGAATTGGCCATGACTCTCAACTTTTGCACATGGTATCGCGTTGCAAATGCTGATGTGCCTCGCTTCTCCATCAACCGCAGCTGTTGCAAGGAGATTGAGGCTTTCTATATTAGCCGCCAGAGTGCTTCAAGAGTGAGAATAAAAGGAATGGAGGAATTCCTTGGCGCCGCGGCTGAACCCTCATATGTCAGCGAGTCTAACGAGGATGATGATAACAATGACGATAACAACCCCGATGTTGGAGGTGCTCCCCAACCTGTCGTCATTCGCCCCTGGAGTCCGACTCTCAATCGCCACGGTACCTTAAAGAAAAGGCCTGCCAAGAAGCAGAAGTTGGCTCCAGGAACTTTAATAGCCCCTCAAGAAGTGGCTATCAAGCTTGCTTCGGACCTGCTAGCTTTAGCTCTGCCTCCAGTGCCGGTAGGTGAGAGTGAACCTGTTGGAGCTCCAAGTGTTCCCGAGGTTTCGGCTCCTCTCACCGTAGAACCTATTGTACATCCTGTGGCCCAACCACTGGGTAGCGAGACGGGTACACTGTTAGAAACGACGGCGGCTCCCCCTTCAAGTTCGACAACTGGACTTGTATCTCCAGGTATGGCTCTTAGTATTCTGTCTTTTGTCTGTTATTTTACTATAACACCACTTTTCTTATTTCCTGAAATGCAGGTGGTCAGCTCCGCTCGCCAATGCACTCAACTACCCAGGTGGAGTCCGATGACAGGGTGGACTATTCGGGCGCTACTGGCTCAGTGGGTGGTTTGGGTAGCTCTGCTAGTGAGTTTGACGCTGATTACTTCACACCCGCTCCTGCCTCTGTTCCTTCTTTAGTTCCCCCGATTGATGAACTAGGAAGCGATGAGAGAACAGAAGTTGTCATTGCAGCTGCTGCTAAAGAGGCTACACCGTCTCCAAGCAAGCCGTCTCCAACGCCACCGGTCTGCTCCATGGAGACCTTTCCTGTGGTCTCTGGTGCACCTTCTGCTCCTCAGTCAATGGTTTTAACATCATCTATCATTGTGGCTGCTGAGACATCTGCAACTCCTCCAGCTCCAAGCATTCCAACAGGGGATGAGGAAAACTTGAGGTTCTCATTTGAAGCTACTTCTACCACCGGAGGAGCTTCTGGTGGAAACACTCCCTCATCTTCTCCTGTCGGTGGCGCTGCGCAGGTGATCTGTACTAGCGCCGCTTCTCCTCAGGTTCCCAGCTCAGCCAGATCTGCATTGGCTTTACTGGCTCCGCATGTTATGAACCTGGTGCAGGGACAGGCTTTCTCTTCTTCAATTCCAATGGGTACCGCTCTTTCTCCGGCGACATCTTCTTTAGCGCTGCCTATTTTAAATATAGGCGCCGTGAATCCTTTTGAGGAGCTCTTCAACTATAGCATTAATGACTTTATGCGGCTGCTCAGAAGATGCGTCGAGATGATCTCTAGCGGCATGGATTTCTTCAGTCTCGGTCATCCTATGTTATCCAGCTATCTATACAATATTGAAAGAATCGGGGGACAGGACCGAGCAGCTCCCTACCGGGCTCGCTTTAATGTCATAGAAGAGCAGGTGCGTACACTAGACACAGTTTGCCAAGCGGACGTGGAAGCGATTACCGCAATAGAGATGGCGCGGCTTCGGGTGGAATTAACGGCGCGTCGAGAAGAACTGATACGACAGGAAGAAGTATGGTCTCGGGAGTTAGTAGAGCTTCAGGCTAGTCGGGAGTCCACTCTTAAGAGCTTGGAGGTGGTGGACTCTGAGATTAGGGGAAGTCAGGCCGAAATCCTTAGAGCCCAGGAGACCATTGCTAAAGCTCGGGCGGTCATAGTGGCTAACGAGCTTAAATTAGGGGAATCCGTTAAAAAGCGGGAAGCGCTAATCCTCCAACAGGGGCAGGTCGAGCAGGAGGAGGGAATAAGAAGCCGTGCTATAGAAGACTCTCGTCAGCGTCTCACTCATCAACTTGCAATGAATGACGATGTCTTACTTCAGCAGGCTCAATACTCCATAGAAGCAACTCGTCGTCAGGTGATTGACGAGGCGATGAATAAGCTGAAGCATCTAGGAGATTCATAGTTTTCTTCTATTCTTTTATTCTTCATTCTTTTTGTAATAAGAAATTGTAATAAAAGAAAGAATTTTTGTAACTTCATTCTTTTGTTGATGAAATAAAGATAATCATTTGATTCTTTTACCTGCTGGCTACAAAATTTATTTGCACAATAGATAACTTGTCATCAAAAGGATTTAGTTGTTTAGGTACAGTTTTCCAAATCATACTGTCAGAGATAAGAGTTTAACATGATAGGGTTTATGGGATTTTTAGCAAACCCCCAGCTATCAAAGGATTTATTAGCCTTTCCAACTACCGTTTGAGTTGGGCTAGCCATGTTATTCCCCTCAACATGGTGAGTTGTAGAGAATTTTGTTTGGGCTTAAATGCCAAACTTTTCCTCTTTCCTTTGCCTTATCGGCATTGGGTAATTCATACATTTTACCCCCAGCATGAAGGGGTTGGCGAGAACTGGTTCTCTTCCCATTGCCTAGTCCGCGTTGGGTAATTCATCAGATTTAGGTCAGAGGTGCTCAATTGCGCATGCCTAAGAAAAAGATTGGAGGCGGTTTGCAATTTGAACTGGGCACACCAGGTTTAGGTCAGAGGCGCTCAATTGCGCATGCTTAAGAAAAAGACTGGAGGCGGTTCAAACTTGAGAACCAGACACACCAGATTTAGGTCAGAGGCGCTCAATTGTGCATGCCTAAGAAGAAGATTGGAGGCGGTTCAAACTAGATAACTGGGCACACCAAATTTAGGTCAGAGGCGCTCAATTGCGCTTGCCTAAGAAAAAGACTAGAGGCGGTTCAAACTTGAGAACTGGGCACACCAGGTTTAGTTCAGAGACGCTCAATTGCACATGCCTAAGAAAAAGACTGGAGGCGGTTCAAACTTGAGAACCGGACACACCAGGTTTAGGTCAAAGGCGCTCAATTGCGCATGCCTAAGAAGAAGACTGGAGGTGGTTCAAACTTGAGAACCGGATACACCAGGTTTAGGTCAGAGGCGCTCAATTGCGCATGCCTAAGAAGAAGACTGGAGGCGGTTCAAACTTGAGAACCGGACACACCAGGTTTAGGTCAGAGGCACTCAATTGCGCATGCCTAAGAAAAAGACTGGAGGCGGTTCAAACTTGAGAACTGGGCACGCCAGGTTTAGGTCAGAGGCGCTCAATTGCGCATGCCTAAGAAAAAGATTGGAGGCGGTTCAAACTTGACAACTGGACACACCAGGTTTAGGTCAGAGGCGCTCAATTGCGCATGCCTAAGAAGAAGGAGACGCGTACCTCCAGGGATATTAAGAATATTATTTCTTCAGAAATTTGCCATTGATCGGCATCATCATCCTGTCGCCATTCTGATTCATTAAACGATAGGCTCCACTGGAGTATACTGTCTCCACTACAAACGGTCCTTCCCACTTGGGTTCAAATTTACTCTTAGTCTTGTGGGTTAGCACCATTGGCCTTTTAATAGTCAGAACCAAGTCTCCTTATTTAAAGGTCCTTGGTTTAACGTTCTTATTGAACGTTTGTGAGATTCGGGCTTGATACAACTCAATTTGTTGTTGATCCCTGAGACGCTTTTCATTCAACGCCTCTAATTCTTTCAATCTTTGTTGATAGCGCTCTTCTGTCATCATCTTTGTGGCTAAAGCCACTCTTAATGAAGGAATCTGGATTTCGAGAGGTAAGACGGCCTCGCTTCCATAAACCAAAGAGAATGGGGTAGCTTTTGCAGGGGTGCGAACAGTGGTGCGATAAGCCCACAGGCACTCTCCTAGCTTCTCATCCCAATCTCATTTATTGGAAGAAACGAACTTCCGAAGGAGTTTAATAATCGTCTTGTTGAAGGCTTCGGCCAACCCATTAGTTGTGGGGTTATATGGCGTTGAAGCAATATCTTTAATTCTGAACTTATTGCAGAATCTGGAGAATCCCTGACTGATGAATTGCTGACCATTATCATGAATGATCCGTCGGGAAACGCCAAAACGGTAAATGGCATGATGCTTGATGAACTTGATCACATCTATCGTTTTCACCTCTTTCATGGGCACGGCTTCGGCCCACTTTGAAAAATAATCGGTTATTGCAAGAATAAACCGATGTCCTCTGGATGACGGGGGGGTTATAGGCCCCATAATATCCATTCCCCATGCCTCAAATGGCCAACTAGCAATGGTATTGTGCAAGTATTCTGGGGATTGATGAATAAAATTAGCATGTACTTGGCATGCATGGCACCGTTTAGCGTATGCCATTGCTTCCTTAATCATGCTCGGCCAATAGTATCCCAGCCTTCTTATGCGGTCTCCGAGTTTTGGACCGGGCTGATGAGCTCCACATACTCCATCATGTGTTTCTCTCAGCACTTCTTCTGCTTCTGCTTTTGATATGCAGCGTAGCAGCAGACCATCTCTCGACTTTCTTTATAAAGTCTAAACCTTATGGTCATAATAAAATCTCTGGGCCTTCCTCTTTATCGAGGTACTTCCTTTGGATCTTCTGGTAATATCCCATGTAAAGCATAATCCACAAATGGAAATCGCCAATCACGGGATTCCAAAGTTAAGCCTGCTTGGCATACTTCTTTATTTTGAAAAACAGTATTTGGATGGAGGAGCTCTCTGCTTCCAATTGTGATGCTTTTAGCCTTACCTGGCGGGATCGCCAATGTTGCAGCTAATGCGGCAAGTGCATCTGCATATACATTTTCATTCCGAGATATATGATAAATGTAAAATTGTTCAAAATGCCCAGCTAGTTCAATGGCTAGCTGATGATAGGGGATGAGGGCTTCATGTCTGACTTCATACTCGCCCGTCATCTGATTGACGATGAGTTTAGAGTCTCCATATGCCTCTAGATAGTTCACCCCCAGTTGTAGAGCCATTTTCAAGCCGATAATGAGCGCATTGTATTCAGCCATATTATTCGTGCACGGTTCTGTTAATGAGTAACCGTTAGGCAATATATGTTTGTGTGGGGAGATCAGTACAACCCCCACTCCAGCAGCAGATCGTCTGGCGGCACCATCAAAGAACATTTTCCATGGTTGTTCCTTGCTAACTGTGTTAACCCCTGACGTCTGTTTGGAATTAGATCAGATTGGATGGTCTGCTAAGAAATCGGCAAACGCCTGTCCCTTCATGGCTTTTTGAGGGACGAAGTGTATGTCATAGGGTGACAATAGCAGAGCCCATTTTGCTAACCGGCCATTTAAAGATCCCAGTTTTGTCATCAGAATTTTCAGGGGATTAACCCGTGATATGACGTGAATTGTTTGCCTAGAAAGATAGTGTCGCATTTTCTGAATAGCAAACACTAGGGCTAAACATTCCTTTTCAATTGGAGTATACCGCTGTTCGGCCCCGATCATTGTCCTGCTCAAGTGATAGAGGGCATGCTCATGGCCGTACTCATTATATTAAGCAAGTAATGCTCCTAAAGCATTATCTATGGCCCTTACATATATAAGAAAGGGTTGCCCATGGACTGGTGCCATAAGTACAGGAGGCTTAGTGAGGTATTCTTTGAGGTCATCAAATGCCTGTTGACATACCTCATCCCATACAAAAGAAACCCCCTTCTGCATAAGTCGAGAGAATGGCTGGCATCGTCCAGATAGGTTGGAAATGAAGCGTCGAATATAAGCGAGCTTTCCTTATAACCCCCTCAATTCTTTAAGATTGCGGGGAGGTGGCATCTCGCTAATTGCTTTTATCTTTTCAGGGTCGAGGAAAATTCCTTTTGAAGTTATTACGAACCCAAGGAATTTCCCACTCAACACCCCCATAAATGATTTAGTGGGATTCATCTCTAAATGATGTTTCCTCATGAGGTCGAAGACCGTTTTTAAGTCCTGAAGGTGGTCCTCTTTATTTTTACTTTTAACTGCCAAGTCATCTACATAACACTCTACTTTTTTGCGTAGGTGTGCTCATCGCACGTTGGTAGGTAGCATCGGCGTTCTTCAATCCGAATGGCATCACCGTGTAACAGTATACCCCCAGCGGTGTTCTGAAAGCTGTATGCTTTTCATCATCTGGGTGCATCTTGATCTGGTTATATCCTGAGAAGCCATCCATGAAGGACATCCTCTCGTAACCACAAGTATTGTCAATTATCACATCGGTTATGGGAAGTGGAAATTCATCCTTAGGACATGCAGCATTCAAATCTCAAAAATCGATGCATATCCGAATTTTGCCGTTCTTTTTACGAACCGGCACTATATTAGCCACCCAATCAGGATGCTGTTCTTCATGGATAAATCCCGACTTTGTAAGTTTATTGACCTCAGCAACTATTGCCTCCATCAATTCCGGTCGAAAACGCCTTTGCTGTTGTTTAACAGGTTTGGCGTCTTCCTTAATATTTAACCGGTGCGTGGCAATTTGAGGGTCAAGCCCAGGCATGTCTTCATAATTCCATGAGAACACGTCTATATACTCTTTGATAAGAGATATAAGTTCCTCCTATTCCAATGGAGTTAGCGTGTCGCTTATGAAGATGGGTTTCGGGTTTTCTTCCGTTCCCATGTTAACTTGAACTAATTTGTCTTCACTGGGCGGATCACGCTGCTCAAAGCAGACGTCCCAGAGAGTGTCCATATGCTTAGCCCAAGAATCATCATGAACATCAATTGGTTCCTCGTCGCTTTCTGGTGCGGCTGAAACCATATTGGCCATCAAGGACTGAAACCAGGCGCCGGTACTTATATCTGAGTCATGATTAGGTGAAGATGTATCTTCCTTGGTCGAAGAACTCTCTTCTTGTCCAGAGGGTGATGAGGGAGGAGTAGATACATAGCCTAACCCCTTGCGAGTTTTTTGATAATAATCAGGGCTCTTTCCTCTCAGTCTGAACGAGGGTATAAGATTCCGTCGCCCTTTTCCAAAGTTTAATCCCGGTTTCTGGGTAAAATTATAACCCATCTTTTCCATGATTCGCCGGGATTTCTGTTCATACAGGTGAAATTGGGGTGATGTTTGCTCAGCACTTTCACTACTTTGTTTTCGCCGGGGTGACGTAATTACCCTGCCGAACATAATCGACCTTTGGAATCCTCACCGAGGAGGCACTTCGAAGTAATGACCTTTTTCCTCAACTATTTTAGACCGAGAGAGGAGGGATGACCTAAGTGGCAAATGATATGCCGCCAGAACTTCAAGTTCGGATAGGTCATCCACTTCAGTGGACATACAAGAGGGTTCAGTCTCAGTAGCTACAGCATGCTCGTAGACTAACTTGACTAACTTCATATTCTCATTAATAACCCATTCACTCTCTATTACATTGGTCATATTATCATCAAGACTCAAACTAAAATCTAAGTGAGGGTTGATTTCATAGTCACCCCCATCGTCTTCTCCAGGAAGCTCATACTCAGTATCTGCTTCATTGCCACTGTCATCGGGCTCTTGAAGCCTGCTGCAATCATCATCGAAGACTTCATGGGATGGTTTATAAAGTGCAGTATCCGTGAAGTAATTCTCCAGCCCTTTGAATGGTTGCTTATCGGCAATTAGTGTCTGGACTTCTCCTTCCTCATCGCAATATTTCATGCATTGGTGAAGAGTCGACGGGACTATCATGTGGGCGTGAATCCAAGGCCACCCCTATAAAATGTTGTATGAGGTATCTGCATCAGTAACATAGCATGTAGTCTCCATCCTCAAATCCCCGATCTGACATCAGAGTCGGATTTTTCCGAGGGGACGGCTATTATTGGCATTAAACCAGTATATCATTGTATTGGTTGGTGTCAGACGATGGAGGGAAATTCCTAACAGTTGCATCAACCTTCTGGGTATGACACTTAGCGTAGAACCCGGATCAATCTGAATTCGGTCCACTTTCATGGATCCGACATATCCGGTGAAATATAAAGGCCTGCTATACTTTATATTCCTTACCTGCATATCTTCTGGAGAGAAGATAATTTGTGGGACTTGCCTCCTCACTTGGTGACAGCGGGGGCAAGATTCCAGTTCTTCATTGGCCGGCTCGACTATCTGAGCTAAGAATGACTCAGAGTCTGCCAAGGCCTCTCTTAACGCTTCACGTGTTGATTTTGATAATCTCAACAATTCATAAAGCGTTACTCGTGCTGGATGTTGGCCAGCTAAGCAATTATGTCAAATTTGAAGGTAGACTCCTTGTCTCCTTCATCTCTAATAGAATTCTTCTGGAAACGAAATCCTTTCTGCTTCGCGGATTTTGCAAGTTCCGCATAGATGTCTTTCGGATCTACTCTAGTGTAGTCCTTAAGATATGTCTTCCCGGATCGAGTACCGGAAGGGCTTGCCCCATCTTGATGAGTGGCCATAGTTTCGGGTTCTTCTTTAGAATCTGTGAAGGCTCCCGAAGCTATATATTCTTCCTTTATTTCCGCGGAAATAGCATTAACCGCCGCTCTTTCCCTTGACCTGCTGTGGTAGTCCACTGCTCATCTTTTAGTAAGTCAGGGTGCACCCACATAACTTCCCCCTTTTGGGTTGTTACAGGGACGAGTCCTTCTTGGACTTTGTTGTGAGAATCAAGGTTCTTTGTGACCATCTTACCTTTTGGGATTGGGGTCACTCCTGTGGGGAACTCATGGGTTCCAACCACTATAGTTTCCATATTGGCAGTGACCTTCTTCTGCTCTTCCTTAAGCTTCAGAACTCCAGCTTCTATTATTGCTTGGATTATGTTCTTAAGGGGATAACAATCCCTAGTAGGGTGCCCAACATTCTGGTGATAGAGACAGTAATTGGGATTTTTGGTCTTGCCAGCGTCTTCTGGCTTCCTATTCTCTGGAAGTTTTAGCATTCCCTTCTTCTGGAGCAAGTGAAAGAGGATAGGCGTCTGTTCCGCCTTAAAAGTATAATTTCTTTCCTGCTGAGGTCTATTTTGCCTTGAGCCTTGCTGATTTTGGGGCTTCGGTTTTGGTGGAGGGTTTGACTTCTGAGGAGCAGCTTCTGATACCATCACCGCTTTTCCTTTAGTCTTATTGCTGCTATTTTGGGTTTATGGTTTATTACCCCCAGTACTTCTTGATCCACGAGATTCTTCAACTCGACGAATCAAGTCCTTAGCTTACTCTCCCTGTTTGAGCAAATCCCTCAATATCTTAGACTCTACGGCCCCCATTTTTAGGAGCACATTGGTCTTAAGATTGTGTCGACAAGTCTCGACTAGAGTTTCCTGGATCATTCCATATTTACAATGCACGGACTTCTCCCGGAACCTTTCTATAAATTCTTTTACCATTTCCTGTTCCCCTTGTCTAGTTGCAAGGAGGGAATGAACCGTAATCTCGGTATCATCCTCAAAGAAACGTGAGAGAAATAATTTCTCAACATCAAACCAGGCATTAATAGTGCCTGGGGGCAACTGCATGAACCAAGTAAAGGCAGGCCCTCGCAAAGTACTTGCGAATACTTTGGTCATAATCGGGTCATTACCCATCAAATGTCCTGCTTGGGACAAGAAGTAATATATGTGCTGACTGGGCGATCCCTTCCCGTCATACGGCTCTAACTTGAGCGGCTTATACTTCTGTGGGTAAGGTACCATATCCCATTCAGGTGGATATGATCTTGAGACCCCTGACTCTTTCAACTCCTTTTTATGCATCAGTGCATCGAGTTGATTTTACAATTTTTCTATTTTCTCTCCATGTGGATCATGAAAAGAGAATTTATCCTCATCCTCGTGCATCGAGCGGGCTTTCTCCTCCTGTTCTTCTTCATTCGGAGTTTCTTTGCCCTTTTTAGCATTATCCTCAACAAATCTCGATAGCATGATTTTAAGGTCTTCAATCGTCTTTTGTTGCTCGCGAATCATTCTTTCTTGAGCTTCAAATCTCTGATTGATGTCGTCAGACTTATCCGCCATGTGCGATGCTGACTTCTGTAATCGGGATGATGTAGAGGATGGAGGCGAAGCTATAGCTGAATTATCACTGTCATCGTCATAAGAACCCTTTGCAAGCCTCTTATAATTTCGAGGCGGGACGGCTCCTGATTTTAGTCGAGTGAGATGATGAGGTTCTTCATCACTCGATTCTGAATCATCTTCCGTCTCTACAATTTTCTTCCCTTTTCCCACCATATTGGAGGTTACAGATCTCCATTGTTTTAGGGAAGCAGTCTTTGGCTTCTTAATAGGGTTCTTGTCCGACTTGGATAATTTGTCAAACACTAATACCCTGCTCTTGCTGCAGCCACAATTGTCCATTACAGCGGACACTGCTGTCATAAGCTGCTGGCAGTGACAAATAGGTTCAGCTTGAAGTTGTTCTATGCCCCTCTTCTTGGAGAGATACTCCCTGAGATCAACGCCTTCAGCCATGGAGTCATGAGGTCCACTCAACTTTTGAGAGGGTCTAGGAACCCACTGAAACTTCTTAGGATTACTGGAGCCCAGTTCTGATCTACTGATGTGAGGATCAGCTCTGATTCCGTAGTCACGAAGTTCAGAAATAGCTCCGCATTTTGTATTGCGGGCCTGAAGAGTAGCTTCGCGTTTAGTATCGCAGCCTGAATAGTAACTCCGCGTTTATCTGCACTAGCCTCGCGTTTTACGCTGGCTTGGCGTGTTTTTAGAAGTTTCTCTTCTGTAATCTTAGCCTCGCGTGGAATAAAATTCCTATACGCTGGCTTACTCTTGTGGTTATGACAAGTCATAATTTCACGTCTCGTGCGATTTCTACGACTGACAACAATTTGCCAATCATCTTCGCGTTCCTCGCGAGTATTAGATATCTTGCGTTTCTCGCAAGTATTACTGGCTTCGCGTTTCTTGCTTGGCTTAGTATCAGCTTGGCGCAGAGAATCATACGCTGGCTTTAAAGAATTTTTATACTCGCGTTTCTCGCGAGTGTCAGAAGTCTTGCGTTTCTCGCAAGTAGCCTCGTGCTTCTCGCTTGGCTTAGTATCAGCCCCGCGTGGAAAATCACACGCTGGCTTTAAAGAATTTTTATACTCGCGTCTCTCGCGAGTGTCAGATATTTTGCGACTAGCGCAAATTTCGCTGGCTTCGCATTCCTCGCTAAGCCCAGCAGTAGCCTCGCACGGAATATCACACGCTGACTTTTCCTTGCATTTAAGGCAATTTGTAACTTCGCATTTAACGTGATAGTGACTGATCTCGCGATTAGCGCGAGCCAGTTTGCGAGGGACAGTAGCCTTGCGTCCATTAGCCTTGCATCTAAGGCGGGCTTTGAGGGCTTTACGTCTCGCTCTCCGATTCCTGTTTCGGAGTTGGGTTCTGGTCAATCCAGTCCCCAGGTCTTCTTCGGCAGTCGGAAGCTCATCCTCTGCTAGGATTTCTTGTGCGAACTCCGGCCCTATAGCCGCAGTCTCCAAGGATCCCCGTCTCTCGGCGGATACCTTTCTACACGTTGCTCGAGTATTGGAGTACATGCGACGATAGTGTCGTGTCTCATCCAAGT
>JAYEPQ010000001.1:29597866-29685366 GCA_036321105.1 Dracaena cambodiana
ATGTTGATGATAATGGCAATCTACAAGACTTGCAGACTGCACGGAATTCCATGTAGTTCAAAACGAAAGTCACATCGAGATGGCAATGATTAAGGTAAGAAGGGAGACTTGCCTAGTTTCATTGCTTCCTATTGTATAAAGGTGGCTACTGGCCGGGCGTGTCAGTGGCATGAGCCGTGCCAAGCCAAGCTTGGTATCCGGAGCGGCTTAGGTCGTGCCCGAACCAAGCTCCTCAGGCCAAAGGGCCCGGGCCTGAGCGGACATGATGTGCTATGCTCGGCACGTGCGGAGCATGCAATGGCTCTAAACATATTAAAGTTTATAGTTTTCTACAATTTTTTTCCCAGAAAGCCTTTTAGTTGTCGGAGAGGTTTTCTACAAAAAAATATTTGCAAGTCTCCCCCAACAGTCAAAATGCTTTTTTTTTTTTTTTTTTTTTGCAAAATTCTCCTCTTCTTCTCCTATAAATACCTCCCAATCCCTTTAATTTTATTTTCTCTAACAAAGTCAAACAATAACTTTCATTTCTGGCTCTCTCTAACTGTTTACAAATATTTCTTACACAACAAAAAATACAAATTTTCATAATCTCTCGAGCATAAGCAAATTTCAAGTTCAAACTCTCCAAATTAGAAGAAGATATGCAAGCTTCCTTCCTTCTCTTTTCTACAATCAAAGAAAGAAGATCAAGCCTCAAGCTTCCTCCCTCCTCCTTTACAATCAAATGAGGAAGATCAAGCTCTCTACCTCCTCTCTTCTCCAATCAAAGAAAGAAGATCAAGCTTCAAACTTTCTCTCTCCTCTTCTCCAATCAAATAAGAAAGATCAAGCTTTCTCCTTCCTCTCTTTGTATCCCATCTCAACTCTCGAGCTCTATATTTGGCTTGTGGCATTGAGGTCTACGGTTATATTTTCTAATTATTTATTTTGATTTTTTTCGAGATTTTTTATTATGGATCCCTACTCCTCCAATGCTTCTTCTTTTCAAGCCGCTAGCAATTTTTCTCCTTTTTTAACTTCCGATGAACACTGTTTCTTGTATCAACCTTTAGGCGAAACACCACAAGTTCCATTTTTATTGTCACAACAACATGAACATGAGCACGTATCACAATCAAACAATAACGTAGCTTCATCTAATTTTCTAAATGAATCCAACACAATTGTCGAACCTTCTCAAATGCACCTACCTCTTTTAGGACTTCCAAATCTGATATTTAGAATCATTTTGAAAATTTTATAGAGATGATATTAGAAAAGCAAGATGAAAATATTGCCAAAAACCATACGGCTTTCCTGAGGGAAGTGGAACGGGTCACTTAAGGAGGCATTTTTTATACAAATTTGCCAAAATTTTAAACTTAAACCAAGTTTACTACCTCAAGTTGTAAGAACACAGGGGAACTCTACATACAAAATATTGAATGAGGTATTTCCATATAAAAAGAGGCTTTACAATTATTTTCTAAAATGGGATTTTCTGCTTTTATATGGATTCTAATGAATGGGATCAATTTGCATGCATTAGGGATTTCTTATTTCATTTTGAAAGTGCAATTAGGGTACTTTCTGGAACTAACTACTCAACCATATATGTTGCACTTTATTATTTAACTAAAATTAGTGGGATTTTTGTAGAAAATCAACATAATCATCATCTTTTAAATATTGTAGGACCAATAGAAACAAAATTTGTTTCTTTATTTATTTTATTTTTGGCACCATGATAGATCCATGCACTAAACTAGATGGAGTTGAATATTTAATCATAGAATCCCATAAAAATATGGGTTATGAAAAAGATATTCATGAACTTGTAAATGATATTATAACACATTTAGATATTATGTATTCAACATATGAAGATATATACGGTAACAAATAATCAACTAGTGAAATCCAAAAAAGGTCTAAGAAAACAAGTGTAAAAAATAAACTATTTTCGAACTTATTATCAGCTAAAAACCTAAAACATTTCACATTTCATTTAATAAACTACATTATTATCTAGGACATGCCTCTACAAAGACTAACTTGCAGGAAGACATGAATCTTTTGATATTTTGGGCAGTAAAAATCATAGGAAAAATATATCTAATGCTTTCCAATGTGGCCATGCTGCATCCAGCTGTGCCGAGCATGGCTCACTAGTCACCTCTAACTACTGTTGCGAAGCCATGGTTTTTCTTACATAGTAGGATCCACGGTCAAGTTTTGACAGACCTTAGGGGCCTGCGGAACTGCTTGCTTGTACTAGTCATTATGAACATCTCTCCTCTTCTTTTACCGCCTATGGTCAGGTTGATATTGCCTTAGGTTTGTCTCCTTTTCATATTCTTTAAAACTTTGAAAGTGCCCCTACAAGTGAGTTGTTGATTCATAATTGATTGACCCAAGCCCATAAATTAAAAGCCCATCAATCTTATGAGTCTCGGAGACTCAAGAATCTTTTGCTAATTAGAATCCTTTCGTGACATGTAAATTATTATAGCAAGGAAACTTCTCTATAAAGAACTAGAATTTAACTCATATAGCAAAGGGCATGACTTCCAATTCAACAACTACTCCACCATCAAATAACAATAAATGCATCCGTTCTCCATGACAGAAGGATATTCTTAGCATCTTCTTCTACATCTATTGCAAACCTTCAGTGACTTAAGAAGATTTTATATAATAAGTTCACTTGTTGAACATTAGAAACTTATGCAAAGACTTAACAATATTTGGCATCTGTCATATTTCCACTCGGCCATTTACTCCATTAGTGCACGATAGCATGCCACATGTCAGTAGGCTATCTTGTCATAACAGGCATGCAGTTCCAAGATCTCGACAATACCATGAGTCTATGAGAACTTGTCATACTCCAAGATGATCTTATGGCACCAACTTGCCACTTCTTCAAGTTGTTTTCCAAAGGATGAGAAAACCTATCTTTGGATGCAGAAGTAGGAAGTACGAGAAAACTCATCCCTGGATGTAGAGATAGGGGATTCAAAATCCTATTAACAGTTCAGGCACCAAAGGTCGATAAAAAAACCTGAAGTTCTACTCGGTCAACTAGTAAAAACTAACTTAACACCAGCATATAACTTATAAAACATAGAGTTAATTAACTCAATCGATGTAGGTCACTGAGGTGAAAGTCACCACCAATCCTAACTTGGGCGATCTCTTCTCTTAACAACTCTAGAGATACCCAAATGAGAGGACTTTCTGCCACTAGGCCGCAAAGGCTCAGGCACAATTTGAAGTCTCATGGAAACTGGGTGACCTTGAAAGATTATTGATAGTACCACCATGGTAAGTTATTGACTGTAATCTAAATCATACACCCCAAGTATAAGAGATCGACAAATAGTACAAGAGTGGTAACTCAAAATCATTCTCTCAAGAATCATTTTGATTATTGTGACACTAAAAATAATAAATTACTGAACTAAAGGAAATAAAGATTAAATTTTTATTAATTAAAACTGAAACTAAACTAAAAATGATGCAAATTTACTTGAAATAAAATTGTTGGTCAAATAGTTTTAACTCCCAAGTAGAATAATTTACGGGATGTATTTATGCTTTTTATATCTCAGTTGCATAGGTTACATGGTCTTCCTATAATCAAAAAATAAATAAATAAATAAAGCACAAAATCTAACAAACTTATAAACTTCATACTTTGAATAACTTCTCCTAATTAATCTTATATGAGCTTCGAATTTATCTAAGTATACAATATGAATAACAAAAATAAACATTCAATATCTAAGCATACACCGTGCCTAAAGAGCCTACGGCATATTAAAAACTAAGCAACTAATATATTATCAAATAATAAAACATCAAAAACTCAAAATCATATCTTAAACCTTTTAAAGATAATAGTGAATTAAAGATATCAACTTTACATAAATCAATTAAAAATAATAAGCATAAAAAAATTACATACCTGTAAATTACCTAGGGTTTGTTATCCCATCTAAACCAATGCAAAAATTTAACCACTCATGCACATCATAGCTATGGATAAAGAAACAAAATTCTTTTATTGATTTCTATGAAAGAGTACAAAAAGTTAATCTTGAGTCTCTAAAACTCTCTAAAAGTTATTCACCGCTCAAAAGCATTATATAGTTCTGAATTACATCATATATTTATAACTTTACAAAACTCTAATAAGAATTATATTTACAAGGAAACTTTGTATTCTCCCAAAAATCTCCAAAAGAACCAAACTACAGATGTGGCCTTCGACAATCCAATCGACATCTACTCTCAGATTTAAATTATAGCCAATGGCTGTCTATCGTCAACAGATGGTTGTCGATAGCCAGGCCTGTAAAATCAGAGTTCTAAGCTGATAATTGAGGTACGCTTCGATTCTTCAATTTCCTTGCATATAAAACCCTGTAAGAACATTGGCAAGCATTATAAAATTATCATAAAGGAGTATTTGGTTAATAAAAATATTTTTCATTAATTTCATATATTAATTAATAAAATTAGATTATGTTCGCATAAAATAAACTAAAATAACTACACTTTTCAAGTATAATCACACCCACAACTTGAGTTTTGTTAGTCCCAAGAAAAATTATCAAATTAAGAAAATAAACTAAAGACCTAACTAAAAAGAAAATGAATCATAACTCATTTTCATTGAAATCACGATTGCATGTTTCATAGGAATCATGATTGCACTTAACATGTGCAACAAGCCGTTAAACCCCTAAATTATCCTAGTAGACAAGTGTTATCTCGTGAGGATTTTTAGTGATGTTACTCACAAATATTAAGAAATGTTTGAGTTTAAAAAAAATAAAATGAAAAATAAAGATAAGTGTAAAATAAAGGAAAAATTGTTAGTATCATATTATTAACTACCTATATTATTATTTTTGCTTTTCATTTATTTTCCCTATCAAGCTCAATTAGAGATACATACACAGATATTTATAAAGATGTCAACCCTAATAAATCTCTTATAATCTAATACCCTTATGTATGTATCATGATCATTTAAATCGTATCATAGATATAGTTCTAGTTTCAATTATCCTCCTCAAATTAAACCTATAGAAGCCCTTTTCTCATATATATATAAGGCAACTGTTTATGAAAAAAAAAAGAATATATATATATATATATATATATATATATATATATATATATATATATATATATATATATGGTAAAAAACATTCACATAAAAGGCAAGTATTTATGAAAAAAATAATATATATATATATATATATATATATATATATATATATATATATATATATATATATATATATATTCTTTTTTTTTAAACATTTGCTTTTTATGTGAACGTTCATACTTACTGAGATATAAATGTCCAGTTACTTAGCTCATATTTATAACAAAAGTCTATAAGTCATTCATGTGAATATGAAAGTTTACCGAGGCACACGAACATGACTACTTAACACTTACTTTCTCTTATTAATTATATATACTATATATTTATTGTTTCTTGAAGTATATTGCCTTAATACTAGGCTCATTTTTCTTATATATATATATATATATATATATATATATATATATATATATATATGAGAAAAAATGGAAATGAGCTGACAGCTCACGCAAGTTACTTGAGCTGCAGCTCATTTCCATTATCTCTAATAACCTTTTTTAAAAATTTTCTTTTGGATTATGATCTAGATCTCCTAGGGTTCACTCATACCAAATTTCTTGGGTTTTAGTTCTGATTTGGTCCTCCATCAAGTTAATACAAAATTAATGGTTTTCAATGAATAGAACATTTTGTATGCACTTGATGAAATGTTAAATGAACTCCAAAATTTATGAAATTTAATCAGAAATAAGTTAAGAAGATAGAAATAGTAATTGTTAAAAAAGATTTGAAGAAAAATTATTGAGTCATTATAATTTTCCCGTTAGCTCACGTAACTTTTCCTGAGCTGGCGGCTCACCTACAGTAATCCTATATATATATATATATATAAGCCTTCCTTTTAAATTTTCTCTTTGTTATCAACTTTTTCATGATATGTAAGTGTTCAAAGTCCATACTTGATTTAAATCTAAAGTATCCATTTATCTTATTATCAGATTTAAAATCTTAATTAAGATTATATGAAAACTACTATCATATAAGTATAAATTTTATAAATTTGCACTTGAAATACTTCTAATCTTACTTTTTAATCAAAGAAACAAAATATTTTGATATTTTTTAAAATATGTTAGTTATGATACAGCTAAGTATAGTGTATCTATCGCATCCCCTGACTTAAATTATGCAGTACTTTCAGTGCATCAAGAATATAAATATGCAAACAATACACTAAGAAAAAATGTAAAAGGTTAAGAGTAGAAAATACATGGCTTTGATGTTTATACAGAAAACTCACTCCCTCAAGTAGTCGATATCAATGATGCTACTAATGATTGCCTTTTTATTGCTTGCATCTTTGATACCGACAGAATCCTATGGTCCCCAGATCGTCATTGAGAGAAATAGGGGTATCATCACCAGCAATTTGTTTGAATACTTTGGTGAGAAGCCGATATTGACATTGTTGACGATACTTGGTTTGGGCTTGCCAAGTCTCAATGACATGCAGCCTTTCATTAAATTTGTTAGTCATTCTTATTATTGACTCATTCAAAGTTTAGAGTGTAATCTCTTCTGGTTGGTCCGACGCAGCTATTGCTCTCCATGGCCGGCCGGCGTGGCAGTAGCATGATGTTGCTCTTATTGTATCTGTTGTACCTACTGGGCGTGGCGAGCGCTCATGCTCTTTCGAACAGTCGTATCCATAAATGGTTGCATGCATTTTCTAAATGTATCGGTTGATGACAAATCAATCTCATTATTCATGCAAATTTTCATTATCAGATATGGCAAAACAAGGTTTGGCTTTACCAATCTCAAATGTTGGATACATTCATAGGCCTGACTCATGCATTGAATTATTGTGAGGTGCATGATAAAGGTGTTTCCATCGAAAGACATGGTTCCTTTTATTACCATAGATTTATAAAAATTACAATGAAAATATCGAAATTACAATGATAAAGAAAACAAAGAAACAAATGAGAAAGACTTATAGATCACGTCTGTCTCTTTTACAGAAGTTCATGGGTTCTAAAGTGGTTATGGAGTGTCACTATTGTGCTATGTTAATAATCTAATACTCAAAATCGGTTTTGAACATGGAGAATAGCTTTTGGATGAGGACTCTTGCTGCTGGACGGCGGCTCTCTGTAGGAAAATCTGATCTCCAAATCTCTCTCCTTTCCAAAGAACCCAAAAAAATCTCCTCTTGGATCATATTATAGATTTTGGGATTTCCTTTGAAATAAGAATGGAACCCCAATCAAATATATCTCTGAATTCGTATTTAGATACAAAATCTTTGATTCTAAGTGATTGGATATGATTAGAATCGAAATTCGAATTAAAATGTAGAAGGAATCCAATTTAGAAACTGAAATATCCCTGCAAGCGCGAGGCTGTCATCCCCGCATGAAGATATTAGTCTCGTTTGGGCCTACTAGCCTCGCACGAGGCTATAGCTTCGTGCAGGGCTTCTTGCCTATCGCGAGATTATTAGCCTCATGCGGGGCAGCTAGCCTCGCGTGCGTGAAATTATTTTGCCCGTTATGGCTTTTTCTCTTACTTTTCAATTTTTTCCGCCTATAAAACTCTCTCTAAAGTTTTCAAAATCTCGTTTATTGATGCTTAACGAGTTTTGAAATACTTTAGACTTCAAATCCTCAAGTTTCTATCACCCAAGCTTCATTAGGATTTAATTACGCAGGGCTAGTAGCCTTGCTCAAAATAGCCTCGTGGAGGGATAGTAACTGCCCTGTAAAATTTTAGCCTCTTTTGGCCCCCTCTCCTCCTTTAAATAACTTTCATTTTTGTGTAATGGACAGTATTTCAAGTGTCGATTCACCGCGGCCTCATTCTGCCTCTGACCAATCGATCTCATTCGAGCGCATTCACTATTCGGGCACTGGCAATGATGGTAGTGATGATGGTGGTGATTATGGTGGTGAGGTATCTGATCTGGATGCCTATGAGAAGAATTATTTCGTTCCTACTCCCGACATGAGCAAGCATAGTCACCTCCGCCCCGAGGAACTGGAGACACTCGCATCCGAAGGTGTTCCTGCACTGGCTACTTCAACTTGTCTTGCAAGTATAGTTCTTATCAACAGTGCATATCCTGTTGCATCTTCATTACTCATTCATTATGCCTATTTTGCAGAAGTTGGTATTCAGTCGAGCAATCTTCTAGTTGTTGCTATTACAACTCTGCCTCTACCTGCGATGACAGATGCGAAGGCCATTGCTACCTCATCGTCTGCCGATCCTGGTGCAGGGCCCTTAATTAGGGTGTCTCCTATATTTGAGTCGTCGCTGATGTTCTCCTTTGAGGAAGCAGGATCCAGCACCGGGAATGTCCTGGAAGAGACTCCTCCTTAATAGTCTGCTCCCATCACCACCATCATCATAACCCTAGGGGGTCCTCTGTCTAAGATTGCAGAATCAGCTTGTCCATTATTGCAATAATTGATGCTACACATTACGACGGTTTTAAGCGATGAAGTTTCTCCTAGCATCACGACACCCTCTACGAACCATGTTCCATCACTGGTTTCAACTTCAACACAAGTTATTTCTGATAATGATCCACTTAAAAAGTTTTTTCAACACAGCATTATGGACTTCTTGTGATTGTTACGGTGGTGCGTGTCTATATTCTTGGATGGATGTCGTTCAATAGATCTTGGGCGCCCGATATTGTTGAATTATCACACCAATATTGAGAACATCGGGAGATCAGAATGAACTGCTCCTTATCGGGCCTGCCTGACTACTTTAGATGAGCATGTTCGGTCATTGGAGACTCTTCGACGAGCTGATGTCACTGCTATAATAAAAATTGAGGTTGCCCGTCGGAGGACAGAGTTGTTCGTACGACAAGAGGAGTTTCACTGCCAAGAAGAAGCTTGGACTGTTGAAGTTAGTAACCTCCAGGAAGATCAAGAGGTCAGTAATGGAGAAATAGAGCGGGCGAGGTTTGAGTTGGATGTCAATCAGGCTACCATAGACCGTACTCGTTAGAAAATTACCAAAGCCCAAGCCTTTCTTGCAACTGCACAGGCAAAGCAGCATGAAGTGCTGAAGAGGCATGATGGACTTATTCTTCACCACAGCTAGCTTCAAAAGGAGGTCGATATGTGGAGCAAGGCAATTGAGGATGCTAGAGCATAGGCTTCTCAGCAGCTGGCCTCTAATGAAGACGAATTACGGCATCAAGTGCTATCAACCGTAGAGGAAACTCTATGAGCGGCTCTTGAAGAGGCAAAGTAAAGTTTAAGGGAATTGAACAGCCCTCAAATCTTTCATCCTCTCTTCTCTTTAAGTTTAAGGGAATTGAACAGCCCTCAAATCTTTCATCCTCTCTTCTCTTTTCTCCTTTTTGAATAGTAAGGTTGTTTATAGAGCATTACTTTCTTCCTTTGTCTTGTCATTGAATAAATAATTTTACTTCAATATGCTACATTGTTCATTGCTCTGGAGTTGCTATATGGCATTCTTGCGGATATTCTAAAAATTTTTGGGGGATCATTTAGAGTTGTGGTATATGACGTTGTTTTCATAGCCACTTTTTTTTCTCTTTTTTGGAAAGGACTCGTCTAGATAGCAGATAGAGTCAAGATGATAAATTAAAAATATGGAATTGTGGATTTTGGACGATAGGGTTACGAAAAGTGGAACTCATCATGGGAATAGTGAGAATATAACAAGTTTAGTTTTGAAATTTGTAGTGAGGGTGACTTGCTCGGAAAAAGGACAGAGCTAGGGTGATTCACCTGGGTAGCAGGCAGAATCGAGATGATTCACCTAGATAACAGATAGAATCAATTTGGAATTTGGAGTTGACTCGCCAGGATAACAAATAGAGTCGTGGTGATTCACTTGGATAACAGACAGAGCCGTGATAAGTCGCCTGGATAACAGACAGATTCGATGATCGGGTCAGGATCATAGGTTGACTTGCTTGGATAACAGATAGAGTCGGGGTGATTCACATGGATAACAGACAGAATCGATGATCGAGTTAGGATCATAACAATAATTGTTTACTAAAGTATTTATAGGATGACATGTGGAATAGGTGAGATTATAAAATCTCGCTATCAGAGTGAGAACTTAACATGACAGGTTTCACAACAAATATATTTTAGTGATAATGTGGATGAGATGGTTCAAATCTCACTGTCAGATGTAAGAACTTAACATGACAGATTCACGACTAGTGTCTTTTATGTGGTGATAGAAATGAAATGTTCAAATCTCGGTGTCAAAGATAAAAGTTTAACATGACAGGTTCACGGGATTTTTAGCAAATCCCCAAGTATAAACAGATTTGGTATGCCTTTACCAATTGCCATTTGTGTTGGGCTAGCCATATTATTTACCTAAGCATGATGATTTGTCGAGAGTTTGGTTTGGACTTAAATGTCAAACGTTCTCTCTTCCCTTCGCCTTTTGACTTTGGACTATTTGATTTCATATACTTACCTCCAGTATGATAGGGTTAACAAGGCTTTTGTTTGGGCTTAAATGCCAAACGTTTTCTCTTCTTATTGCTTCTTGAGTTTTAGACTGTTGATTTCATACTCCTACCCGCAGTATGATAGGGTTAACGAGATTTTTGTTTTGGCTTAAATGCCAAATATTTTCTCTTTCCATTACTTGTTGAGCTTTGGAATATTGATTCTATACTCTTACCCACAGTATGATAGAGTTGACGAGGTTTTTGTTTGGGCTTAAACGTCAAACTTTTCTCCTTCCCTTACCTTTTGAGGCTTCGGACTATTGATAGTCATACTCTTACCCCCAGTATGATAAAATTGACGAGAAGTTTTTAATTTCTCTTTCTACTATCTTGGCGGCATTGGGCAGCAAAATTATTATGCATGTATTCATATATATTTACATTTTTTCTTTTTTTCTTCTTCTTTTTCTTCTTTTTTTTCTTTTTTAATTTTTTCTCTTTTTAAAAAAAATATTTATGACACTCATTTTGCTATCAAATTTTCAGTCATCACGCAAAATTTTTCGACGGCTAACAAGAATAGCAAAAACAGCATGATGCTTATCAACGTCAACATTTTCAGTACCCCCGGCTCAATCTGGCTGATAGTGAATGAGCACGACTTGGTTGCAGCTATGGTTTGGAGCATACTCAGGGAGTTCGCTTGCCAGTGCTGCTACCCATGCCTGACAAGGACTCTGACAAGTTCAATCTACGCTGCGATAGCATTGATCAAGTGTTTTCCTTGGTTTTTCTCGAATTGGCTGACGAAGTTGGTTGCTCATCTTTTAGCGAGTATGTACATACCCTCATGATTTCTCCTTTTGTGGTAGTAATCAGGGAGAGTCCCTTTTGCTTCAAATTATTCAGGTCTGCATTCTAAGTAAAAATTAGGGAGAATCCCTTTTGCTTCAAATTATATGAGCAAAACTTATCTTCTCAGTAGAAATTGGAGCTACGCCAGTCGGGATTTCTAAAAATCGCATGGTAATTATCGCTGCATTTGCTGACACACTTTTCTGTTCAGGTCTCAACTAGATCATATTTGTATCGATGAGTGCCTGAATTTTATCTTTCATAACATAGCATTTCTTATTTGGGTGCCTAATGTTTTGATGCTAGAGACAATACTTGGGATCATGTGTTTTCCCAGCTTCCTTTAGCTTCCGATTTTTGGGCAACTTGAGCATCCCTTTTTTATTTAGTATGTGAAAGAACATGACTGTTTGTTCATCTTTGAAATCTTATGTCCATTGAGATCTAGAGAAATCTCGATTATTCTGTGACTTTTGGTTCACAGCGGACCTTATAGTCATTGCTTCATTTCCCTGTGGGCGAGATGATTGTGGCTGTGGCTGATTCATGGCCATCCTCCTTTGAGCATGGTATTCATTGATATGTCAGATTATGTCCTCCGTTTGTTGCCCCTTGTTTAACCAAATCCTTCCAGGTTTTGGACTCCATCACTCCTATCGTAATGACTATATTGGTTTGGAAATTGTATTTGCAGGTTTTCACCTGCGTTTCTTGTGACATGCCATGAAGATATCGTAGTGAAATCTCTCAGAAACGTTCTACAAAACTTTTCACGGTCTCATGCTCTTCTTGTTTGTTTGCAAGAAGTGTGCGAACCGAGATCTCCATGTCGTCTTCGAAAAAGCGGTGCAAGAATTCCTTCTCTACATCAGACCATGACTTAATAGTCTCTAGAAGCAACTGCATAAACGATGTAAATGCATGCCCTCTCAAGGTACTTGTAAAGATCTTAGTCATTATGTGATCATGCCCTATAAGATGACATGTTTGTGCCAAGAAATAATGTAGGGACTGGTTGGAAGAATCATTTTCATCAAAAGACTCTAACTGTAGAGGCTAATATTTTTCTGGGAAAGGAGCCAATTCCTATTCTATTGGGTACGGTCTGGTAACGCCGACTTCTTGCAGATCGTTTCTGTGCATCAGAGCTTTTAGTTGGTCTTGCATGTTTTGCATCTTTTCCGCATGTAGGTCTATGATAAATTTAAACTCCTCTTCTTTTCCTTAATTTCCACCGCTTGTCTCACCATCGTACTTTGGTGGTTCGTTAGAGGGTTTCTCCATTTTGTCTTCTGCATTCTTTTGCATATTTTCCACCACTTTTAGAAGTAGCATCCTGAGTTTGTCAAGATCCTTTTGTTGCTCTAGAATCAAGTATTCTTGAGCTTCTAGTCTCTAGTTCATTTCACTAAAACTCCTTGTCATATGGACTATTGTTTCTTCAAATAGGGAAGATTCATATGACTGAAGTGTTGCAATAGCTGAATGATCGTTGTTTTCTTCATTTTCATTGTTCGGACCACCAGCCAACCTCTTGTAGTTTGGTGGTGCTAGAATTCCTGACTGAAATCGTGTATAATGACGAGCTTCTACATCCGTGGAGTATCTATCTCCTTGTGGCTTCTTTCCTTTATTCACTATATTCGAAGTCACAAATTCATTTGTGATCTTTCTCCTGTGAACACGCCTTCTTTTAGGCATGGCTCACTTATTTGGCTGAAAACCGAAGGTCGGGGCAGACCACAATTGCAATTGGTGACTACTGCGGAGATTATCCGCTCACAATGGCATAATGGACAAGATTGGGGTATCAACCTCTTATTATTGAAAAATTCTCATAAATCAGTCTCTTGATGAGTCTCTTCTTTCATATTGGCTCTGAAAGAGTCCCTTCTAGGTTTGTGGTAGTCAGTAGGTGTAGAAGACTAAAAC
Source organism: Dracaena cambodiana (assembly GCA_036321105.1). Classification (NCBI taxonomy): domain Eukaryota; kingdom Viridiplantae; phylum Streptophyta; class Magnoliopsida; order Asparagales; family Asparagaceae; genus Dracaena; species Dracaena cambodiana. The sequence continues at coordinate 29,611,225 of JAYEPQ010000001.1, forward strand.
ATCTATCCTGAACAAGGTCATGCTTTGGCCTTTGCGGATACTTCACAAAACTAGGGCTTAATCTTGAGTTCAGGACTGTTTACGTGGGGCTGAACAGTCTGGTGTTTCACTTTTTGTGTGTGAGGCTGATTAGCCTCGCGTAGAGATTTGCTAGGTTGTTAAGCCTAACTCTTGGCATTAGCCTCGCGCATGGTTATGCTAGACTGTTTAGCATGGGGCTTGGCATTAGCATCGCGCATGGTTTTGAGACCAAATTCGCCCTGAACTTGTGTTTTGAAAATTCATCGCAGCACTTGACGGTTTCGATTACGAATTTGAGTTCGGCTCAATCCAGACTTTGGCTTCTCTTAAGTGTTTTGTTCAACAATGATAGGAGAAGATTTTTTCCTTCTTCAAAATATTGGAACCTGAAAATTCAAAGGGGCTCTATTCAATGGGAATCCCTTTGTCATTCGAATTCGCAACTTTGATTTTTCACTATTTAAAACTCAAAGATCCGAGGAGTTCCTATTCAACGGGAATCATCTCGTCATTCGAGTTTAACGCTTGGACTTCTTCCTTTCTAAGATTAAAGATCCAAAGGGCTCCTGTTCAATGGGAGTCCCCTTGTCATCCAAACGTGTACTTAGGAATTTCAAGTGGCGATGGAGTCATCTTTTGACTGGACTAACCGATCTAGAGGATAGATACTGCTCACATTTATTTTGATCAATTTCTATGATCAGCATCTCCATAGACTTACCAATTTTATATATATCAGATTGTGCCATGATCTTCTAGTCGCTGTAGAAGACTTCACCCACTGTGGTCGCCAGCTTGTTTCTGTCGAAAAACGTGGTTCCTTTCATTACCATGGATTTATAAAAATTACAACAAAAATATCTAAATTACAATGATAAAGAAAACAAAGAAACAAATGAGAAACTTATAGATTAAGTCTCTCTCTTTTACAGAAGTTCGTGGGTTCTAAAGTGGTTATGGAGTGTCGCCCTTGTGCTCCGTTTATGATCTAGCATCCAAGATCGGTCTTGAATGTGGAGAATAGCTTCTGGGTGAGAGCTCTTGTTGCTGGATAGTGGCACTCTACAGAAAAATCTGATCTCCAAATCTCTCTCCTTTCCAAAGATCCCCAAAAAATCACCACTTGAAAATCGGGTCATATTTATAGATTTTGGGGTTTTCTTTGAGATAAGGGTAGAATCCCAATCAAATCCATCTCTGAATTTTTATTTAGATACGAAATCTTTGATTCTAAGTGATTGAATATGATTAGAATCAAAAATTGGGTTGAAATCTAAAAAGAAACCCAATTTAAAAACTGAAATAGCCCCGCATGCGCGAGACTGTCATTCCCAGGTGAGGCTAAGCCCCGTGCTAGGCAAATAGCCTCACGCAGGGCTGCTTGCCTCGCTTGGGACTATTAGTGCCTCACGGGGCAGCTAGCCTCGCGTGTGCGAGGCTATTTTACCTCGTGTGGATTTTTCTCTTGCATTTCAATTTTTCCCGCCTACTGAAGGCTACATCGAGCGGCTGCCTTTCCATAATCATATTTAATAACACCATATCCCTTGAATATAATTCCATTATGCATAGAACGGTAAGATGTTATATTTGATAAATAGGCTTACCAAAACGTGCTCTTGCCTAACAATGCTCACTTTCAAGAAACTCTCATTGAAAGTAACATCGCCGAGCTTTGCACAGAGCTCTTTAAATTGGTGGGAGCGACTTGGTATTTCATTCACTATGTCAAATAATGATGGGTGTTCCTCAGGCACATCAAGTACAGGGATAGCTCGGAAGATCTATTCTCTTGTGAATGGCACTTCCTCGACCCTTATTATAGAGTATATTTGTTGATCCCCAAGTGCCAGTTGTAGATTAGCATAAAATTCACACACAATTTTTTTGCATGCCGACGTGTGTCTATGCATTGTATATGCTTCTAATCATGCAGCCTGCATTTGCGCTCTGAAAGCAAGATTCTCATGTATTTTTGAGTAATTAACCATTCGTTCGAGTAAGAGATTGAATTTCTCATACTTCTTCAATAGCTTCTTGTTAGCCTTTGTAGCTCTGTATCTATATGGAGGAGATGAGTGTGAAAAATCTGCTCTTGGCCTTTTAGAAATGGTTTGCTCCCTTGGTCCCATCCTAAAAATAATTTCAAAAATATATCTTAACAAAATATTATTATTTCTCAAAATTAAGCATGAATTCAACATATATATTATATATCTCTATTTTATTTTGTTTAATTTCTTTTCTTCCCCCCTTTTTTATTTTTTAATTCCCAATTCCTCTTTCCAAGATATACTAAACTTTACTTTAATTTTATTATTAATGCATAAATTTGATGTATATTAATTATCCAAGCAACCCATGAATTGTTATGCTAAAAAGTTGAGATTTTTATTCATTTTACCTTCGAATAAGCATATATTTTCAATTATTCCAAGAAATTCGTCAAAAATCCATAAAAATTTGCTGAACCACTCCAAATCTACTAAGAAGGAAAGATCTATCTTCGATCCACTTAAATTTGTTCATATAAATTGTAGATCTATATTTTTGAAACAAAAGTCAACTTTTTACAAAGAATAATTAAAAAAAACCAAAGAGAAGAAGACTTGCTTAGAGATCTTTGAAAATTTGAAACAAAATTCACATGATTAGGTTTTATCCTTAGAAAGGAGAGATTTTTGCTCTAAGATGCTGTAAAAAGGAGGCTAGGGTTTGGTTGTGGAGAAAAAAACTCAAAGATCTGTTTATAACTGGGGCTATCTATCGACGACTATCAACAGCCGCTCTTGAGCAGAGTAAGAATTTCTCTACAGTCAATGACTGTCAATAGTAACTTCGATAGTCGCTTTGTGTTTGAGAGCTGCATCAAGCTAAAGTTTTTATTTTTATATTTTTCTAATAGTTTGTTTCTAAACTAGTATTATTCCTAAAATCTAATTGTTAATTCCTAATTCTAAAATTAGTTCTAAACTAAAAGATAGTTCCTAATTCTAAAGTTAGTAACTATGAAAAAAAGTTTATTTTGAAAATGTGAAAATTTTGAAAAAAAAAAGGAAAAAATTTTTTGAAGACAAAATCATTGAAAACATTATGGGTATCAAAATTAAGTAATCTTTATAAGCAATCCCCCAACTTAAAATGCACATTGTTCTTAATGAATTGATATATCTACTTAATCAATTGAGAACAAATAAAATTTTAGAGTGAGTACTTAGAAAATACATTGTTGCGGTACTCATGACGTAACAACTCTAAAACAAAATTGTTAGTACATAATATATAATAATACATCTGTTTAGCTTGTAATCAATGAGAGGTCAAAAGATCCACTAGATCATAAGATTCCTATGTGTACTTCGAAAATTCCAAGTAATGCTTCAATTATTTTTTGTTTACTTTAAATATATGTCCATTTCTAGGATTTTGATATTGATTGCGCTATACATATACACAGTTTTAACTCTAATGGTTCAGTCCATCATGAAAGCAATTTTTTGGAAAATAGATGAAAGTACGAATCATGTAGAAACACTTTGTCTGAAGTATGAAGAACACAGCATGTGATATAGTAATCATATTATATTCTCATCTTTCCTTCAAAATGCATGAAATTGTCATATGCATCACGTCTTATCTCTTTCAATTCTTTTACTTGTAATTTTTGTAATAGGCCAGTTGAATTGAGATCGAAATTAACTAATTTGATTGTCCAATATGCCTTATGCTCTATTTCTACAAGCAAATGACAAGTTTTTCCATAAAATATTCTGTATGGAGACATGTCTAAGGGTGTTTTATATGCAGTACGGTAAACCCATAAAGTATCGATCGGTCTAAACGATCAAACTTAGCAAGACAGATTAACCGTTTTCTCTAAGATTTGCTTGATTTCGCTGTTGGCCAGTTTGACTTGTCTATTCAACTATAGGTGATTAGGTGTAGAAATCTTGTGCGTTATGTAATATTTCTTCATCAAATTTTCAAAGACTTCGTTGCAAAAATGAGAACTCATATCATTTATTATGGTTTTAGAAACTCCAAATAAGGACAATATATGTTCTTTTAGAAATTTGATAACAGTTTATTGATCAATATTTCTACATGCTGCAACTTTTACTCATTTACAGACATAATCAACCGCTACGAGAATAGAAACATACCTGCAAGAAATAGGATATTGTTCCATAAAGTTTATGCCCCAACAATTAAATATCTCAATTGTAAGTATAAGTGTTAAAGACATATCACTCTTCCGGTTAACACTCCTAATTTCTGACATCACTCGCAATTTTTACAAAATTTATATGTATCTCTAAATATAGTAGACCAATGAAATCCACATTAGAGTATTTTGGCTACGTCTTTTTAGATAAAAAGTGGCCCCCATATGCTTCTATATGACAGAAGACAATTATATTTTGAATCTCATCATTAAACATACAACGCCTAATGATTTAGTTTGAGCAATATTTAAATAGGTAAGGGTTGTCGAAAATGAAATGGCGTACCTTGCGTAAGAATCGTTGTTTGTCTTGCGCACTCCAATGATTTGGCATGTCATCTGCAATACAAAAATTGATACTATCAGCATACGAGAGAGTTGTTCTAATTGAAAATAGCTGCTAGCCAGGGAAAGAGTCCCTAATTAGTAGCTTTTCATTACCAAAAGTCAGTTGAGAGAGGTGGTCAGCCACCAGATTCTCTACTCTCTTTATATTTTTAATTTCAAGTTCGAATTCTTAGAGCAGCATTATCCATCGGATTAGTCATGGCTTTATGTTTTTCTTTGACAAAAGATATTTGAGTGTCGAATGATCTATAAAAATAACTATATGTGAGCCCAAATTATATGAATGAAATTTATCAAGAGCTAAAACTACAGCTAGAAACTCCTTCTCTATTGTCATATAATTCGTTTGTACGTCATTGAGAATTTGCTAGCATAGTTGACCACGTAGGGCTTTTTATCTCTTCGTTGCCCCAATAGTGCTCCAATTGCATACTCGCTTGCATTGCACATAATCTAGAATGGAAGTGACCAATCCAGATATTGTATTATTGATGTTGTGATGAGCATCACCTTGAGATTTTTGAAAACTGTTTGGCATACATGTATCCATTCAAATTGCACATTTTGTAGAAAAAAGTGAGAAAGGCGTCTAGCAATAGTACTAAAATTCTTTATAAACCTTCTATAAAAACCTGCATGTCCTAAGAATGAATGTGTATCTTTCACAGTTTTGGGTAATGGTATTTTGGAAATAGACTCAACCTTACTCTTATGTACTACCAACCCTTTAAATGAAACTATATGGCCAACAAAATACCTTTTGTAACTATGAAATGGTATTTCTCCAAATTTATGAGTAGTTTTCTTTTGACATCTTTCAAGTACAAATTCTAAATTAGTCAAATAAGATTCAAAATTATTTCCAAATATAGAGAAATATTTCATAAATAGCTCTATATAATCTTCAAACATGTCGCTAAAAATACTTATCATACACCTTTGAAATATTGTGGGCACATTGCATAATTCAAATGGAATTTTTCTGAATGCAAAAGTACCAATAGGACAGGTACAATTTGTCTTTTGTTGATCATCTAAAGCAATTTCAATCTAATAAATAACCATCAAGAAAATAATAAAATTCATGCTCAGTAACTTTTCAAGTACTTGGTCAAGAAATGGTAATGAAAAGTGATCCTTGCATGTTACTTGATTTAATTTTCAGTAATTAATGCATATTTGCCAACTCGTAGCAGTACGAGTGGGTATCATCTCTCCATTATTGGTTTTAATGACTTTTATCTCACTCTTTTTTGAAACAACTTTGGTTAGATTTACCCACTTACTATCAGCAATTAGATAAATGATACCATCATTAAGAAGTTTCAACACTTCAGATTTAACCACTTCCTTTATGGCAGGATTGGGCCTTCGTTGTATTTTCCTAATAGGCTTGGTGCCATCCTCCAAAGTGATGTGATGTAAACAAATAAGAGAATCCATACCTTTAATATCCACCATATTCCATCTAAGAGCTCTTTTATACTTTTGCAATATCGATAGTAGTCACTCTTCCTGATTCTCATCAAGATGCACTGCAATAACCATCGAAAAAGTTTTCTTAGATCCCAAAAATACATACTTAAGATCTTCATGTAGTTGTTTTAGCTCAAGTATTGGGACTTGGATATCAAATAGTATTATTTTTTTTTTAATTTGAGATAACTCTTCATGCACTTCCATTTTTGGGATCCATTCCGTGATATTCAAACATTAAGCATCAATTAAATGTTTTATAATTTCATTGGTATGTTCGGATTTGAGATAATCTAGGAAATCATCATTCATTATTAATACAAGCTCCAAAGGGCAGACATGAACAATGATATAATATCTCCTTTCTTAGAGATTTGTTCAATGTACTTAATGTCTTGCAAATCAGCATTATCGTTATTCGGTTGTTTTCAAATATTAAAAACATTAAGTACAAGGTTCATGTTTCCAAATAAAAACTTTACCAAACCATTCCTGCAATTTATAACCTCATTAGTCATAGGTAAAAATGGATGTCTGAGAAAAACAAGAATATGAAGATATGAATTCTTTATAGGTGTAGTGTCGATAGCTATAAAATCTATTGAAAAATAAAAAATTTTGATCTGCACTAAAACATCTTGCACAATGCCCATAGGATACCTTTCTAACATGTCGGCTAACTGTAGTGTGATAGGTATAGTTTTAAGTCTCCTAGGCCTAGCTGTTTGTAACCGAATATGGTAAGAGATTTACACTAGTTCCAAATCTAGTAAATTTTTTTATATTATGTTTACCTATCACACAGGAAAAGTGGAACATTCAGGATCCTTGCATTTAAGAGGCATTTCATAACGGAATAATGATCTTACCTGTTCTGTGAGAAATGCTTCCTTCTATACATTGTGACGTATTTTGATGGTACACAAATCCTATAAGAATTTTTCATATGAGAGGACTTGTTTAATCGCTTCCAATAGAACTATATTGATTTGTACTTGTATGAAAATTTTCAAAATATCAACATAAGATGCATTAATAATTTTAGCTTGCATTCATTGAGAAAATGGTACAAATGGCTTATAATTTGCGAAATTGTGTTCTTTAGAATTATTATTTTTAGATTGTTGTACTGAATCATTGCCTGTTTCTCTTCGGTATTTTCTTTTGAAACAAACTCATCAAGCACTTTACCACTTTGCAAATTTATTGCAACAGTTATTTCAGGTAATATCATTATCAATAGAAGAAGTAATAACAATTATACTTTTGACTTTATCTGAAGTGTTGGCTTCCGGTTAAAATGATAGTTTACCTTTTTCTTTGTTTGCAATGCGGAATTAAGGTGGTTTATCTGTGCATTGATATTACTGAAGTCTATCGCATTCTAATTGTTGACAGTTTGTTGTGACTAAATAAACTGTTGTGATACTTGAATCATCTGATCCATTCTCTATTGTATCTGTAAGAAATTTCCTCAAAATTTCTCTCAGGTGGTAATTGGTACACCAAATATTGATTAGAAGGTTGGACATATTGTTGTAGTAGATTAGTTGGGTGGCTTATTTTGATGGTTAAATTGTTGTTGAGGATTCTACTTCCAATTAGAGTTATATGTTTGTGAATATGGATTGTTTGTTGGTTGAGAAATAGTGTTAAAATCATTAGTTTGTTCATTTAATACTTCTATGAACATTAACAGCTCTCCAATCTTAATATATATTGACATTAACAGCTCTCCAATCATAATTTATATCGAACTTCACCCTCAAGTGAAAGGGAAAGAATAAGGGAAGGAATGGGATGTAGATGCTGAAATCAAGGTGGTTGGATATCCTGATGTTATAGCCAGCTATGCTCAGGTCCAAGCTCACTTGACATCTAGTCAATGTCTACCTAATACTTTCTAACATATCAAATAAGTATATTATTTCTAAATATGCTCAGAAAAAACTAACCTGTGGTCATTAAAAGATTCTCTCTAGTATGATTAGTGATCTTAATCTTATTCCTAACTGTTAGTAAATTCAAAGTCAAAAAGCCTACTACAATAAGGGGTGAGCACTAGTCAATTTCAGTTTGGGTTTTACTAATTTTGACAAAAACGAACCGAACCGATTAAAAATAGGAATCGAAACTAAACCAAACTATTCAGTTCGGTTAGAAATAAAATTTTGAATAGAATATACTTAAAATTTATAATTTTAATAGTTTTAGTAAGCATATATTTTCAAGATATCGATTTGGTGTTGAATTTAATAATATGTGTATGTGTGTGAAAAAATTATATCTAAGGTGCCTCCATAGGTAGTTCCTTATAGAAGTGTTCCTAAATCTCAATATAGAGAACTTATATGGATAGCCTAAACCGTTAATTATAATCTCCAATTCCTAGTATAGTTATGTACAAAATGAACAGTTTCTCATCAATAGAACAAATAGGACATTTTGATCGATAATGAAGAAGTATACAAATCACATATTTTTTTTATATATTACCTATTTAGAGTATGAAGATTATAACCAACAGTATGAAGAAGTAAACACCATTCCCTATATACACACACACATATACATACATACATACATATATATACATACATACATACATATATATACACACACATATACTTACATACATACATATATATACATACATACATACATACATATATATACATACATACATACATACATACATATATATATATATATATATATATATATATATATATATATATATATATATATATATATATATATATATATATATATATATATATATATATATATATATATATATATATATATATATGTCTGTATATACATACATACACACACACACATATATATGAGATTAATATAGGTGAGCCATCAGCTCAAGAAAAGTTATGTGAGGTAATGACAAAACAATAATGATCAAATAATTTTTCTTCAAATTTTTTTTTTACAATTAATATCTCTATCTCCTTAACTTCTTCCAAATTAAATTTCATAAATTTTTGAGCTCATTTACCCTTTAATCAAGTGCATACAAAATGTTTTATTTATTAAAAATTGTTAATTTTGTGTTAACTTGATGGAGTATTAAATCAAAATTAAAACCCAAGAAATTGGGCATGAATGAACTCTATGGGGTCGAGATTATAGTCCAAAAGAAATTCTTAAAAAAAATATTATTATAGATAGTATAAATAAACTGCAACTTAGGTAACTTTTATGAACTGTCAGCTCATTTTCATTTTTCTTTCTCTAGCTATATATATATATATATATATATATATATATATATATATATATATATATATATATATATATATATATATATATATATATATATATATATATATATATATATATATATATATATATATATATATATATATATATATATATATTAATTGTAAAAAAATTTCATATATCTTTGAAGAAACTAATCGTGAGGTGCACTTATTCAAATTTCTTTATGATGGAAACTAATCGTGCGGCTATATCTTTGGTTTTTTTCCAATTTAATAAGTACACCTCTATTCTGAGGTTTCTCTATTAGGCTGTGACTATCCGAAATATCCTCAATTTTCCAACCTTGTGAATTTTCATCGAGTGAATTAAGATAATCCCGTGCTTTCTTAGCATCTTTGCTTAAAATTCACCATTGCACATAGTTTCTATAAATTGCTAGGTTGCAGTGTTTAACCATTGATAGAAGGTACTTAAAGTTCTTCATATCTCGAAACTTGATGTGGGCATGAGAGTAGCAAATCTTTAAAGTCCTTAAGGGAGAATGGAAAGAGTTTAAATTTAACTTGCTCTGTAGTAATATTTTGAAGATTAATAGTAGAATAAACTTTTGAATTCTCAAAGATGCAAATATAGGCTCTTAGAAACTATCCCGTGAAATTTAGATAAAAGTTGCACTACTCCAGATTTAATCTCGAAATATCCCATATTCAAAGAAAATGTTATGCATGAAGATTGGGTTGTCTTATCAGGTTGTATATAATTTCATAAAGATAAGTATTGTTATCTCTAAATCCATTATTATTATTGTTATGCATGTTGTTGATATTATTATTATTAATACTAGTGCTTATATCATGAGGTATTTGGTGGATTGGAAGCATTTGTGGATTTAAGTACAATCAAGTAAGTCTACCGTTTGAAGTTCTTCTCCAACTGGTCATGCAATTTTAGAATCGTAAAAATTATTGATGTAGGAACCATAATATATACTATAGTCTAACACAATAATATCAATCCCTTGCAATGGCACAAAAACTCGACTACGATCTAAATCGTACACTCTCAAGTGCAAGAGATCGACAAATAGTACAAAGGTAGTAACCCAATATTGTTCTCTTGAGGATCATTTTGATTATTGTGTGACACCAAAAAGAATAAATTACGGAACTAAAGAATATAAAGATTAGATTTTATTAACTTAAACTAAAACAAACTAAAAAGGATGTAAATTTACTTAAAATAAAATTATTGGTCAGATGGATTTAACTCTCCTATAGAACAATTTACTAGATATGTTTATATTTTTTATATCTCGGTTGCAAAGATCACATGGTCTTCCTACAATTAAAAAATAAATTAATGAAGCACAAAATCTAACAAAGTTGCGAAATTGATAATTTGAATAACTTTTCCCAATTAATCATATATGAGTATGGAGTTTATCTAAGTATGTAATATGAATAACAAAAATAAAGTTTTAAAGTCAAGCATACACTGTAAATTAATTCTATATCAACTTTACATAAATCAATTAAAAACTATAAGCATAAAAAATCACATACGAGTAAGTTATCTAACGTTTGTTATCCCATCTGAACCAACAGAAGAATTTAGCCACTCATTCTCATCATAAACATGAATAAAGAAAAAAGAATTCTTTTATTGATTTCTATGAAAGAGTATAAAAAGTTAATATCGAGTCTCTAAAACTCTCTAAAAATTATTCATCGCTCAAAAGCATTAAATAATTCTAAATTACATCGTATATTTATAGCCTTACAAAACTTTAATAGGAATTTTATTTACAAAGAAACTCTATATTCTCTCAAAAATCTCCAAAAGAGCCAAACTATAGACGTGGCCTTTGACAGTCCAATCGATAGCTGCTCCCGGGTTTGAATTACAGTCGATGGCTGTCGATAGCCAGATAGCTGTCAACAGGCAGACCTGTAAAATCACATTTCTGAGTTAATATTTGAGATATGCTTTGATTATTTAATTTCTTTGCATATAAAACCCTGCAAAACCACTAGAAAAATGCTAGAAAAACATTATAGTGGAGAATTCGATTAATAAAAATAATTTTTCATTACCTACTTGTATTAATCAACAAAATTGGATTATGCTTACATAAAATAAATTAAAATAACTACACTTTTCAAATGTAACCAGTTATCTTACTTTATGTAGGCGACTACCTAATATTGAGGCGAACATCATAAAACCTTTTGCCACTAACAACACGCGCCTTAGCAAATTTGGAAGTCATGTGGGAGCTTGATCTTCACCTAGCAATCATGGCAAGAGCGGCAAGATGGTTCCACCGCAGTGAGTTATCCTACTTCAAGCGGGAACCACCTGATATTAAAGGCGGATATCCCTAGTCACCCAATTGACTATAAAGGTTAGGGGCTCAAAGTCCCTCGCAAGACAAAATGATAAGTACAATAAATTATATATTTTCTCCTTTATTTTATCTTATTTTATATACAAATAAGTGCCACTAAGATATGTCTAGTGTGTTTATACAGGTAAAAAAAAGATTTGCAATGAAGAGAAGAAAATGGAGTCAATTTGTGAAGTATATGAGCAAGGAAAATCAATTATGATGAGTATGGAAACTTGTATGTAAGAGCATCAACTTTAAGAACATATTTTACAAATAAAAAACTTGAACTTGAAAAGTTTCTATAAGAGAAACTTGTACAACTCTAAATTAGGTATTAAGAACAACTTAAATGGAGTTCATATGTAAAAATTATGATCATTTTACTAAACTATTACATGACAGAAAAAAGTTTAGGCCCAAAAAAAAACTTTTAACTGCTAGATGGTAGTCAGCACCGCCACATGGCAGTAAAAATAGTTCAATACTGATCAAACTTTCAGTAAATGAATCCAAGTTTGACAAGGAGTCTAGTAAGGATCGGTAACCACCACTACCTAGAGGATCAAAATGCCATGTGGCAATCAAAGTATCAAATTAGAGGCTAGAACTTTTCGTGCATACTTCAAATAACTTGGGGATTCTTCAAAGATAGATAATATAATATAAATATGAGATGAATTCCCTTATAAATATAACTTATGATTTTGATGGTTATTAAAATTCTTGGAGAAATTAGAATCTAGGGTTGACGACAGCCATACCTCACCTTTGTTGTTGGCCATTTTTCTTCCTCTTTAATTGTGCTCTAAATAAAATATTTTTATTGTGTTCTAGTAGTTTTAGTGGATTTTTTTATAGATATAATTTTTATTTTCTTTCTAACTATGTATAGTTAATCTCTTAGAGATTTAGGATCTAGAAGAATCGGGTTATATAAGCTAAATATTCTGAAACTTTTCTTATCTCTTCTATGGCTTAATATCAATGATTAATTAATGTATTAAATTAAAGAATTTGAATCGTAAATCTTATGCCTGATAGATTATATTTAGTAATCAACTTAATAGAGAGAATTTGATAACCTATGATTGTTAACTAGATTTGAACTTGATAATTTGATTTAGCTAACTAATAATCTATAGATCTATTTTAATTCAACTGATTGATATTCATTTAATAACTATGTGTGGGTTGATTTCCCTGGTATCTCATACTTAAGAATTGATGTTAGTTGATTTAAAATAAAAAAAATTATCTTTGTATTATGTTAAATGATTATTCAAAATTGTGGAACATTGTTATGTATCTTATGCCTAGCAGATTATATATTTCTAGATTTTGCTTTTCTTAAAGATAACTACTTTTCCAAAAACTATATTTTATTGATTCGGATTTTATAAGATTAAGCAAAAAAATGCAAAACACTCGAAATACTTGTAGGTTCGACCTGTAAAGTGCTATAATACTTGTGTGTTACAGTAGAAATAGATATTTCACATCAGCAAGTCACTCAGGGACCTAACTTGGAAGGAATGTGAATAAGTGTCGAAACAGTCTATCATGGTGAACTAACTCATTTCAAGTGTGCGAGTACCTAGCGTTAAGGTGTTTAGCCACAAAAGTGAGCAAACAGGTCTAAATAGGAGAGTATTTCAGGAAATCACCTATTTCATTAGATAAGTATTTAATTAACAAGACTTCGTTTTTTTATATGCTTAGGAATTTTAAATCGATTACTAACATTGAATGTTTTTGCCAAGATTTATAAAATCTAACACCGCAAAAAACTATACTAGGTGAATTCCCAACTTAGCTCCATATAGTACTTTGGCTTAGTGCCCAATGCTTACTCTACTCTGGGCCCTAAAAATAGTCATTTATTTTAAGTATCCACAAATTTCAAGGCAAACTATGTAAATCACAAGAAGTAAATAGATTCACAAGTGATCGATGGGAGCAAAATTTATCTGTTATTCAAAGAAAATTACAAGATAATTATATTATAATTTAAAAACGAGCCTAATCACTCTGATTTGGAACAAAGAGAGAAAAATTATGCTACCCTAATGGGAAGAAGGCTTCTTCTCCATTCCAAATGTCCTTCCAACTGAAGTGAACTGACCCACATAAGAAGGTTAAGACCCTCAGATTTGAAACCCTTTCACTCGATATCATTGATGTTCATGTAAAACACTTTAAGACTCCTAGGTCCTTGAAGTCTCCAAGGCTAGACTTGATATCTATGAAGCCCAAAAGATCATGGTATTTTTTGGTCCCTTCAAAGAAACGGAAAATAGTTGATGATCGATGATCCGTGCTAAACACTTCAGAGAACCCAACTAAGAATTCATCAAACTGCTAGTTCCAAGGCGAGAGTTGATATCTACTCAATAACGACGGTGGCTATGTCACACCTAGAGGAGAACACCAAGACTGGCTCTAATTCTCTTAACAACCCAACTCAAACAAGTGGCTTCCTTCATGGCTAATGGTAGCGACCATTCATCACATTTTGATGTAGGCACCTACTAAAAGGCCGAACCTCCAAAAGGCGATAACACAGTTGTGATGGTTTGTCTCCCGATAATTAATAAGGGATTAATTCAAGCCCAGATTGACAACAGATCTTAACCACATGTTTAGAATGTGCTGGTCCATGGCGATACTCTAGGCAGTTTTTGCACTCTAGTTACAAAATCTCCTATCACCATAATAATGAGATGTTCACATTCATTGAGATAATAATTAATGAGGTGATCCAAATTTTCAACAGGTCGTCTCAAGGCATAAGTCACCCCTGAGGTGACCAAGTAAGTGGACCAAGTTAAAAGAAGCACAAGATACTCCAAGAGTTTATTGTGATGAACTCAAGAGTAAGGTTATTGTTGATTCATGAATTAACTGGCCCAAGACACAAGCTAAAATCCCATCTAGCTTATAAAGCCCAGTAGACTCAAGAATCCTTTGCCACTCAGGATCCTCTCGAGATAGGAAAATCAAGACCAACTATAGCTAGAGAACTTCTTTCTAAAGGCAGTAGAATCCATCTCATATCAGGAAATCACATGAATTCCAATTTGACTACGATTCTACCATCAAATAATTATAAATGCATCTCTCCTCTATAAACAACAGCATCTTTGACATCTTCATTTGCATCCTTTGCATCTTCTCTAAATGCTTAATATTTAAGAACTTGTAATCTTAAGAGAGAAAACAGAGCTCTTGAGAGATTATAATTCTTATTCTTCCCAATAAAACTCATGCCAAACAGCCAACTTTCAATCGAGGACATAGGCTTGAGATCCATCTTGGTCAAACCTTGCAGAATTTATGTGTACATATTTTCCTGACTATTTTCCTTTTATTGTCTAATACCCTCACTGCAGGTGCTTGATAGAGATTTCACATCATGGAAATCTAATCACCTTTCCTAAACTCAAGCTCTAGCCAATTGTGAGCCCAACTTTTATTTAGCAAAGCTACGAGTAGTGTTAACCAAAGAAATAACTCGTGAAATAGACAAAATCATTTTGACCAAAAAAGTCTGTGCTTGGAATAATAAATTTTCTCGAGTACAAATTTTTTATGAATGTACATAACCCTATCGGATCTTATCTGCTACCGAATGAACATATTATCTGATGATCGAGTCAATCTATGATTTTAAATTCATAAAAGCAGCCCATTTTGGATAAAATAGTTCTACTAAATTCTTTTATTTCAGTTGTAAGAGAGATCTTGATAAGCCTAGAAGATAAAAAAAAAAAAAAAAAAAGTTATCATGAGTAATTGTAAGAATTGGATTTTTGGTAGTAAAATTGGCTTGGTTAAGTACCAAATTTGACATCTATATGAGTCAACAAACAAATTTAATTTTTGCATCTCGACTTATGTGCCTTTATTATTGTTAGCCACCTCAACATGAAACCATTTTTGAATTTGTGGAGATAAGAAATGTGCTAAAATCTTGGTTTGTTATAGACAAGACATGGGATATTTCACAAAAAATTTAAAGAGATTGATGGAGGACTGGTTATCTTTTCGAGCATGAGTTTATCATGATTTGTTATTTATTTTCACATATGGTGCTAACTATTGACACCAAAATTATCCAACTAAATTAACTAGGCCAAAATTTAAAGCACCAAACTAGAGTTTGAGTTTGAGAAAGACACCAATCTGATTGGGAGAGCAAGTCAACGACACGTATAATCTCGGATGAGCAACTTATAGTTGGTGTCAGAAAACAATGATAAAGCAAGAATAAGTACCCAACAACAACAACAACAACTAAGCCTTTTATCCAAAATATTTGGGGTAGACTACATGAAGCAAAAAAGAATCACATCGAATCGATCACTTTGATATTCCTTCTCCATTTATTTATATCAAGTAATATCTCCTCATTTAAACATCTAGAATCTATATCTTTTCGTATCACTTCCATCCATATTTTCTTCGATTTTTCCTTCGTTCTTTTAACTTGTCCTACATTGATAAGCTTCCTTCGTCGAACTGGTATATTTGTAGGCCTACGTTGCATATGACCAAACCATCGTAAGCGATTTTCTCTCATCTTCTCATCGATAGGAGCTACACCTAATTTAGCACGAATATATTAATTTTTCACTTTATCTCTCCTAATGTTGTCGCATATCCAGCGGAGCATGCACATCTCTGTTACACTTATCTTCTGTGTATGACATTTCTTTATTGCTCAATATTCCGTATCATATAATAAAACTGGCCTAATAACAGTCCTATAAAATTTTCCCTTCAGTCTTAACGGAATGTTACGGTCGCATAAAACTCCCGTTGCACTCCTCCATTTCAACCAGCCAGCTTGTATCATATGGTTAACATCATATCGATCTCTCCATCATTCTGAATAATAGAACCCAAATATCTAAATTGACTGCTTATTTGTATCTCTTACCCATTTAGTTTTACAACATTATAATCTATGGTCCATCGTTTACTAAATTTACCCTCCATATACTATATTTTAGACCTGCTCAATCTAAAATCTCTAGATTCTAATATGTGCCTCCATAACTCTAACTTGGTATTCATGTCTGTTCTTGTCTCATCAACTAAGACAATATCATCAGCAAGAATAAGTGCACAGCAATTGCGAAATTCGATCATGATGAATCTTGAGTCTATATTCTTAGATAAAAAGTCAAGTAACTTGTAGAAGGTGTTAGTAAGCAAAGATAATACATAAATAAATATGCAACATATGTTCTCAGGGGAAGAGTTGGTCATCTAACATGTTCTTTTATTTGTGAAAAAAAAAAAACTTACATATCTCTCAAAATTCTCTCTTTCTTTTCCTCTCTAAATTAATAGGCATTGAGTCTTGATTCTTCAGTACTGAATCCTACCACAATAATGCCTTTGACTCCTATTGATTGAGGCGAGGTGCATTTAGTAGTTGGGAGTCCGTAATGATATGAGTTGTAGTTGAATTGAAACTCATTATCTCTAAGTCCATGGATGGGTTTTCTTATTATAGTTTGATTCAATTGCCTCAAAAATGTGTTTCCATATTTTTGGAGAATTACGTTTTCATATTTGGTAAGGATTTTGATGATTAGTTGATTTATCGTAATTGATTGTAGAAAGAGAGTTTGAATTGTAATTTTACTTTCTATATAAAGGAGATTACTTGACCATTTTTCTATGGGGTGACTTTCAATGCGGCAACTTTCTTTCCAGTGCTTAAATAATTAAGGAGATGCCTTTTTTAGATACTTTTCTTGAGTTTGGATGGTTACCAAAATGCTCCTTCAAGGCCATTTGTACTTTGAGTCTATACTGTTGGGCACATGTCTTCGGGGCTTATAGGCTGGTGGGCATTCGCCTGATGTGTATCTACCTTGTGGGCATGAATGCCGTGGACCGCGCCGACTACATTTTCAAGTGGAGTCTATGTTCTCTTTTTCATTGTTTCTTCTAGTAGTTTCCGTCGGACCAGTTATGTAAATTTAATTGCTAGTGGTGCCAGCCCAGCCCCTAAATCAAGCATTATGAATTGTAAGAGTAAATAATAAACACTAACTGTTTTTTTTTTTGTTGGCTTCCTTTGTATGCATATTCTGCAAATTAGGTTTATAATTAAGAGTTGGACACCTATGTATATTTTTTCTTGGGTAACATCCTGCATTTGCTGTCTGGATGCATTTTCCCCAAAAGTATTAACATGTTAACTCTGTTATATGCTGTTGACAAGAAATTACATGTTTACCTCTGTTTTCCGATTCAGAGATTGTCAGTAGTTATGCTGCGGTACTACACTTCAAATTTCAAGTAGATGGAAATCTCGACACAGCACAACGCAGTACTGCTATTTTTAATTGCAAGGGTTTCTAGTTCATATTATTCTATGCATATCTCTCTTTATTCATTAAATCAAATGCAATATTCCAATCCAATACGAATAATTCGATCTGCCAATTGACCATGGCTTACAGCATAGTTTATATTTACAACCACCACCATTTCTATTGCTTGTATACTTCCTGTTAAAAGACTCCATTCTGTGTTCCACATTCTTATTCTCTTAGCTTGACTCCATTCTGTGTTCCACATTCTTATTCTCTTAGCTTGTCTAAATCGAAGATATAAGAGACATTGTAGCCAGCGCTAAATCAAGTGAAGTAAAGGAATATGGAGAGAGAACAACATCCATCACTGAACCTGCATTTGTGAGCATGGTCCGTGCTGGCACCACCTGCATAATTAGGCAGAAAATTAAACAATTTATATTACCATGTTTTCATCACGTCATATTAAGGGTTAGAACCTGAGTTCTCTCTTATTCATTTAAATTTTGAAGAAATAGAACATACAATACTTGGTTTGTTGTTTATTCAATTTTCTTTTGGACATGAGGATGTGAAGAAGTACACAGAGAAGGGGTTATATCACGGTACCTTGTTTGGTGCTTGAAAGGAATTCTCATCCATCACGTTAGGGGATGTAAGAGTAGTCATTGTTGATCCCACTGCATTGATAGTATTTTGCAATCCAGAGATGGATATCTTCATGTCCACTGGGTCACTCCCAAAATTCACAATCTAGAAATAGATTCAGAATAATAATTGGATTAAACCAAACTAATACTCAATAGCAGCACAATTTGCAAAACCAAACAACAGTTTAAAAGTGAAAACAAAAGAGGAACAGAATAGAATAACAATATAGTAACTGGTGAAGTTGAAGAAACGTGCAAGAAATGCTATGGAGCTTTACGTGCACAAATTGCTAGTAACCGAGAAATCATATATTTAAAGTCCTAAAGGGTTCTTAAAGGTTTGAGTTTTACCGAGCATGAGAAGGATAAATAGATGCACCACAGACGCTTCCTATAGCTTTCAGCTGCATCTTGCACTTGATGATGTCCAAGAATAAGCCAAAATCTATTAGATTTTATTTTATTAGATCGATTTTATTTAATTAGATTGATTTTATTTTATTAGATCTCATTAGATTTTATTTGAGATTTTATTGCCTTTGTTTAGTCCCACAATGGTTATTATGTGGAATATTTATTTGTAATTCCCCATATAAAGGACCAAAATTGATCAATAAAATTAGATGAGATGATTTGATCAAAATTAGCATGCTTCAAAATGCCATGAGGGCCTTTAGATCAGTCCGTATGAGTAGTTGATTAGTCTAGATTATTCTCTTTATCTCCTCTCTCTTGAAATCCTAGTTCATCCCGATTCACCAATTCTCACACAAAAATGCTAGATCACTTCCATACAGAATCAGTATTCAGGCAACAATCTCATTTACTAATCTTCCAAACCAGGTAGCCATTTGTTTAAGTAATCGACAAGGCTATAAGTATTGACTTGAATCCTTAAAAACATTAGAATATCAAACATCTAGAACACTTCTATTTCTAAAAAGCACCCCAAGAAACTGACCTTGACTTTTAAGTTCTTGCTGTCATCTTCAGAATTCTGCCAAATAATTGCAGATGCAACCACGGGAATGGATGAATTAGCTTTAATTACGGCATTGACAAACGTTGCTCCACTTGATTCCTTAAATAAGTGTTGCATCCAATAGCTAGGAGTTCCGTACTGTTGCCATGAGTTAAAGACAATGGCATCGGGATTCCACCTACAAATTATGAAAGTTGTACAACTATTAACAATTTTGCCCATACTACAGTACACACAGGAATTGAGGTTCTAGAGATGGATAAAAAATAGATTTTATCAAGCTGTTTATCATGCAGTCATTGGGAACTATTGTCATCTCTCTCCTGAAAACACAAAATTTTTGCAAAGATGGATCCAGTTAATACATACCGACGATCGTTGTCATTGACAAAGAGAGGAGCATAGCTTGCCATCTCAACAACATCACTGCAAGAGAAGAACCATCTCATCACCCACCATGAGTCGAGTAATAATTGAAGAGCATATTCAGTTTGTTATCAAGAGTTAAACTGAGCATATTCGATTTGTTATCAAGAGTTAAACTAGTTTAAAAAAAAAAAAAAAAACCTAGGCATTTGAATAGCCATTTTCAGATAACATGACACGATTTTTATCATTTCTGTAAATCTTGCATGGATGAAGTTGAGTAAAATGAAATCACTGGCAAAATGAACAACATATCAAAAAGTTTTTCATTTACATTATTTTCTATTTATAGTAAAAAAAACATAAGTTTTTACAACATCATATAAAATGATTACATGCCCCAAAAATCAATGAGAGAGATAAAATTTATAGGAAATGACTCATTATTATTTTCGTCGTGTTCTGAAAACTGACACTCTTTTTCTCTGTTACAACTAACAAATAACATCAAACTTGCCTGGAATATTTCTGAACATCAGTAAGTAAAAGGAAAAACAAAACAAGAAAAAATGAAGTATATTGCACATTCAGTGTCAATGGACCAAATAAAAGCATATCAGCATATCAGGTAAGAATGGCTCGGTTATGGTGAAGAGGTTAACTCCTATATATATATATATATATATATATATATATATATATATATATATATATATATATATATATATATATATATATAGAATGCTGAGCAATTGCTACATAAATGCAGTTTTTAAGGACACTGAGAATCTAGAGTTGAGCGCTTTTGATGCAAAATGAATTAACAGACCTGTTCTTTTCCAACCCTATAAGAAATGCAGCTTCGGCTAAGGCTGCAAGGAGGCTACCATGGCCAGCATCTTTTCCTGTAACAGCATACTCGCTAACAAAAGCCTGCGAACAAACTCGTGGTAAAGCAACTTTTAGAAATAATAAAAGCTTCAACTGTCACAATTTGCAGAAGGATTCTATAACTAAAAATTTGCCACCATCGTACCTTGGGACCAGCAGCCCGTGATGTGGTATCAAATTGATTATACATATTGAACAAGGTAGTAGCACTGTTATACACCTGCCAGAGAAGTAGCACTTTTAGGATTGTCTCAAAACAATCAAAATGCAAATTACTTAAATCTTTGTTAATAAATGGAAAATAAAGACAAGGAAAAGGTTAGACATCACATACTACTTGAAACTTAAACCTGATATATTCAAACTTGCTACAAGTAGTTTTTGTGCACTCTTACGTGAAAATCATATAGATCGGCTGGATGATCCAATGGGTGAGAAGAGCCATCACAGTTCGATATCATCTTAATGTCTGGATAAGCATCTCTTATTGCATTGTAGAACTTCAAGTAATTCCCTATCAGAAAGCAATTTAAGGAATATGTCAGATTTTTTTTATTTTTTTGGTTCTTTAACAAACTAGTAAGTTATAACAATCTACACTATTAACTTTCCTTGAAATACAATACCAATATCATAAATCTGATATTGAAAATGAAAATTAATATTTATTTCCAGATATGTTTTAAATCAAAATCAGTTCCAACAAAAATTCATATAAATACAGACTTTTGATGCACATCCACTGTTCAGAAGATACATGTAACCTAGAACTGATTACACTTGGTAAAAAAAAAAAAACTAGAAAAGTTACTGTGAATGACTCAAAATCATCATCACAGGACCATTGGCATTAATCAGTAAGTTATCAAACTGAGAATTAAGGTTCACCTAGGTTGAAGCAGTATGCCAAAGTACAATGATTAAATAACAAGCAAGGGTTTAACCAATGTCAACTGAAATGATTGAGGGTGAACTTCTGTGCGTCCAGTTAAAAATACAGTAACATATATAAAGCATGACTAACATTGCAAAGGTAGATTAAAATGATTTTTTTCTTCATTACTTGGACGGGAGTATAATATTTTTCTTAAGATTAACGATATTGGAAACTCCTGGTACTTCTTGATACTAATTCGTGACTTTTAGCTTAGTTAGATAATCACCAAAGTTCAATATATGATATCAGTATCTGCCAATGATTTATGGTAATGTAATTTGCAATATTGTGAATGTCATATTGGCTATGACTGTAATATTGGTAATATAAGAGTTATATTGTATATTTCGTATCGGATATCTAAAATTACGATATGGTATTTGCAATTTGTTGGTATAGGCCGATATTTATAAGCCCTGCTTTATAATAATGCAGGCCTTAGGTTAACTCAAAATACATAAAGCTCGATTCTTTCCTTCATTATTTCCTTCCATCTGGTTTTCACTTCGAAAAGAGAAGACAGTTGATTAAGCACCATTCAAACCAGGAAGATGATGACAAACGGTCACCTCTGTTGAAAGCAATTACTCATATAATAGTGGGCCCAGGAAGAAAACTACTTCTAGGTGTTGAAGGAAAAGGTATGACGCTTTAGGATGTAAGTAGCCAGAATGTGCTCATTTTCCTTAAAACTTCCAGATATAAGTTTGCGGGGAATTCCCCTTGATTTTGCTATCTAAATTATTGACTGAAAAGTATTAACATGTATACGTTTGACTGCAGTATTTCGAAATACACTAGCTGCAAAGGTCGAGTTGTCAATGAAAAAATGAAAAAGAGGGGGGGAATCGCTCTCAAGCCTCAGAAGAAGTAATGCCTACAAATCTAAAACTAATTGCATTTCTAGGTCTTTTATTTATTTACTATATATCAAGATTTAGACAGAGTTTAGAAATTGATATGCATAATTTTAATCCATAATTTATACTAATTGAATGTCCTCTTTGGAAATGGATTTGTAAGAAAAACTTATCCCAACTTTCTGGAATGGCTCTATTAACCCGCTTTACCAAACGCAAGATGAATAAATGAGTGCTTCATAAATTTAGTATTCTTCATAGTTTTCTTTCTAATTGGTCAGTTTGTAATCACATTCTTTAGCAGTTTCTTTATGTAATCACATTCTTAGCAGTTTCTTTAACTATGATTTTATTGCTTCCAACAATGCAGTCACCTATTCCGTCTATGTGTCTGTGGGGGTGTGTGCATCTCAAACGATAGGGGGAAAGTTCATTTTTTTGAATGATTAGGTGTGAGAATGGCAAGGGACAGCTGCATTGAGTAAGTATTTTCCAGTTCTGAAACATTCAATATGAAGAGAAACAAGCTCATAAGACAGAAAAAGACTTGTAAATGTCAGAAGAAATTTATTCTTAGGTTCATTATAAAACCATAATAATAATATTGAATTAACATAAATTGGAGTATATGTAGCATATTCTGTATAATTTTCTCATAACATCTCATGCACATCTAAATTTTTATCGCTTTTCAGTTTACATAGAAACAGTTTGAAGTGGTTTACGACAATTATTTCAACATAATTTTTTAAATGCTCTGCAAAGAAGAAACGTGTGTTTACTCAAATTGCTGTTTGAACATCCATTAACAAGTTTATATGTATATATGTACTTGATGGCATAATCTTAAAAGAAAACAAACCTCTATAATATGTTTTTCCACAATCTTCATTTCCAATTGCAACATATTTCAGATCAAAAGGTTCGCGATGTCCCATTGCAGCTCGTACAGAGCCCCATTTTGATTCAGGACTCCCCCTAGCAAACTCAATGCTATCAAGAATATCCTGCATAACAAAAATCCCATTTGTAAGGAATAGGTATAGATTATAAAGCAATTGCCAAGGGAATTATAACTTCTATTGAGAAACAATGCTGATGAACTAATTTTCATAATAAAAGCACATCCATAGTATGACCTATCAATATTATAACTAGAAAGTCTTAGGTCACAAAGTATAAAATGAGAGAGAAGCTATCTGCACTTATTATTTAAGAGAGAGTGATAGGAATGTCCTACTTCTACTACTTTTTCCCTTTTTCTTGGGGATCCTGAGGAATGACCTACCTTCAAAGGTAAAAGTACATGATTAGGTCTGTCTTATATTATGGCCAATGAAACCGATACTTGATGCAAGAAAAGGAAAAATCTGCATACATTAACGAGTTACTAATAATTTACGTATTTAAATTGGATGGACAAGTATGAAAGCATTTAGAGTTTACTGACTTATACTGAAAAGATTATATTTCTATGATTATGGAACACGTGACAAAAAGAAGTCAAAAATGATCCAAAAATGAGTAGCCATTCAAAGAAAGACTAATGAGTTGAGATATGCCTGCACGAAAGGTAAGATGCTGGTGGTAGCGACTTCATCTTGATGGCTGATTCCTGGAATATACAAGGAAGCAATATAAATAGGAAGAGTGAATTAAATTATCATCAAAGGCATAGTTTCAACTACCATAGTTTCGACTAGCAAAAAAACTCAAAGGTATAGTTCACTTAATTGAGGAAACATACCATTATTAAAGACCCAAATTGGGGCGGCACCCAGGTCTTCAGCAAGCTGCAGTGAGTAAGAAATTGAGTTACACAAATAGGTTTTTAAAGGTGCATATAGATGTAGCAAAGCAGTGTATGTTATTTTTATGAATAAATAGTCATCTACTTACCTGAAGAAACTCAAAATATCCAAGTCCATCATCAGTCCAATACATCCAGACATCACCAAAGTGTCCAGGTCTCTCCTCCCAGGGACCAATTGATTCTCTCCACCTGAATGCATTTCTCAGCCATTCACCTTCAACGAAGCATCCACCTAACAAGAAGAAAGATATTCAAAATTATAAGTAATAACATGAAATATATGTACACTATTCATTACCTTTTTAAAACTACGTAAAGAAAGTGAAAGTATCTCTTTTACGAGAGTAAGTGTATCTTTTTACGAAATCAAAATCTTTACATTCTAGCATTTGGCTGATTGATCGGTATAGTATTATGTATACAGTCAGGAGCAAACGAAAAGAAAATGAAGACCTGTGTTCAGAAAGATAATTAAATACAATAAACTAAAGCTAATGGATCAGTGTCCTAACGTCAATAAATGTAGAATTGTATCATATCAGAATATAGTAGTAGAGATGAGGTCAATCCGTCAGATAGCACAGGCTACATAGCTATGTTTCACTGCATGAATACTAGCACGTAGATACATCAAAACCCAAAAAATCAAGGATAAATTCGAATCATGGTTACAACAACAACAACATTATATCCTAGCACTGTATCATATATTATATATATTATGAATTTAAGAGGTCACAATGGTTAAGATAACACACTAACTAAGAAACAACTTCTAAATTGTATAAATCAAAGCACTTACTCTTGCAACTTTTTCTTTCACAACTCTTTCTGTCACAATCAATATTTCCTCATACGGATCTAAGCTTAATGACTAGAATAATCATATATCTTAAGGGACAAAATGAACAAGTTAGATAGATATATCTACTATCTAAATATCAAAATTATGAACCCATCACTAATGCGATAGAATTTTGACTTTTCAGTCTCAGATACATCAATTATTTGTCTTTAAGAGGCCAGCTACATATACTATTAAAATATCAAAATTATGAACCCATCACTAATGCAATAGAATTTTAATTTTTTAGTCTCAGATACATCAATTATGTCTTTGAGAGGTCTCAGATGTGTTAATAGATTTTTGGATACATCAGGAGTATTTGACAAGTTTCCATCAAGTAATCATGTACACAGAGTACCAGACATGGGTGCATTTCTTGCAACATAGTCATGAAGCTTTCGGTTCCCCAATTTATCAAACTAGGAAGAAATGTATTACCACAAAAGTCAGGTCCACATATCCAAGTATGTGCATGTACGAGAGTGGATCTGTGGAGTGATCAATGCACATAGTAACATTGTTACACTATGCGTTACAGAAGATGTCACTTCAGATAGAAAGCCAATACTTTCTGAGAATGCTTTTCAAGTTATTCCAATCATTACAATATACACGAAATGACAAGCACAATATCAGCAATTCTGAGTAGAATAATGGAAAACATAGGATACAACAATCTCTCATGCCTATTATGCTTGTTATTATAAAAACTTACTAGAAACATTTCCAATTTCATTGAACCATTACTGTAATAGATACCTTGAATTAATATTTCCACTTAGCAAAAGCTATAAAAAAAATTAAAAATAAATTGGGAATACTTCACACCTGGAAATCTCATAAACCTGGGTTTTATGTCTTCTATCATTGAAATGAGTTCCTTCCGAAAGCCATGCCCCTGTACAAAATATTAACAAAAAAATAGAATACATTTTATTTCTCAAATGAATAAATAATAATACTCAATTTTTATCCCACTATGCAAACCTTGCAGTATGTGATCATCTTCTGATCAGTCAAAGACATACAACACTTTTCAGCACAAGCTAGAATAATTAAATTGGGATTTGCTTTCAACTCATACTATTGGTATGCTTTCACCATTCCTAATTTTAAATTTTCATGGACCACATTTAAGGTAGCCAGAAAAGGAGAAACATCATTGTAACTCACAGAACAACAATGATCTATAGATGAAAACCAAATTCAGTTTTATATGCATGACATGCATCAGAGCTCTTCATTAAATATGTGTATTAAAAAGTGGTCACAAATTTCTGGAATTCTTACAATTAATTACTCCAAAGTATCATACCTTCCTAGTAATTTAAGATTCTTAGTAAACTTAGCTATCAATGGTTACTCCTACATTTATATTTTCAATATTGTCTTCTCATAATTAAGGGTACCTAGAGGAGATTCAAGCTTTTAAAAATTTTGATAAGATGCAATATGAATATTTTTTATACACTCCTTTCCTATTTCAATTCCTTAAAAAGTAAAGAAAACAGTTGTACAAAGGCTTGCATCGAGGAACGACAGCTGCAGGTGCTGATATAGCCATTACCGCACAAGAAGACCTGGACGATGAGGAGTAGGGACAGTGGATGGGTGCTGATATAGCCATTACCGCACAAGAAGACCTGGACGATGAGGAGTAGGGACAGTGGATGCCCACGCAGGACATGCCCACGCAGGACCTAGTTGTCTTCCTATTATCTGTATCATGTATTAGACTATGATGTAACCCATTCTGCTTATGGATGGGTATTTGTACTCTCTGCATTTCTCTTTGTAACTTTTTTTTTTATGGTTCTGCCTATGTAGTTCTGTTAAAATCGTTTTAATGGAGCGCAAGGGATGGTAGATCACCGTTTCTTATCAAAAAAGGCTTGCATCAAGTATATACCTTATAGGTGTCTGTAGGCATCACAGATATTTGATCTAACCATATAACACCTTTTTGGTTGGTTGTCAGTTGAAGTCTAGAATTATGATTTGTTTCACTGGATTCCAACACAAGCTCCACTTTTGTCCAATTGGATACTTGTGAAGCTGAAGCTCTACAAGAAGAGAAAAGTCGCATGCATTAAAAAAGAAAACATAATAAAAAATAAAAAGGGTTTTTTAAAGGCATTTGCCTCAAATCTACCCTGTTTAGAAAATAAAAAAACAGTATTGATAGCAAGGAAAAGTATAAAATAGCTAAACAAGAAAAAGATTCTCACATTATATTTGTAGAAGCCAGGCTCTGCAAGCCGTCTGAGCTAGTAAGAGAGACTGATAAGTTCAATGATCCAGATGACATGACATGAAGAACCACTTTATAGGTCTTTCCTTGTTCTATGTTCTGTAATAGTACAATCAAAATAAGGAAAGAAAATGACTACAAAACAAACTTTTCATATAAGAAACATCAAGAATAAAATATAGGTATTCATAATCTTTGAGCCAAATGCAAGAATTCCCATAATCAATATTTGCAGTGGACCCATTAATCCCCTAAACCTTTTCCATAGAGTAATCATGGGTGTGATTCTCATATGCTAAAAGATTATAAATTACCAACTAGTATGTACATTTTATCAACCATAAGACGTACCATGCCCCAAAACCCAGGGTTATATACACCAACGCCACCACCGGGACAGATATTTGACCCTGCCACGTCGCAAAATACTTCCATACGAAGTGCAATCTTATTGCGGATAAAACAAGAAGACCGATCAGTTAACACATTAATAAAAGTTTCATTCCCAATGATGGTCCACGGCTCAATGTTTGAAGGAGTGTTTGGCCCTCCGGCTTCAAATCCTGAAAGATTTTAACTTTGTCAAGGCTTCAGAAGAAGATTAAAAAAAAAAAATGCATCAACAAGAAAACAATGCAATTAGATACTAGTTTGGTTAAAATTATTCACCAATTTATGAGAAACTAAATCATTTGAAAAAACTGAACAAAAAATAAGGACATAACAAAGTCACCCTGTTTCTTTTCCCTTGTAATTTTTCTGTGAGTCTATTTCTACCAAGGACCATAAGCACAACTAGGAGGTCTCTCTATAATCTCCTGAGGCCGATAATTCGGCTATAACATCATAATGAATGCATTTTTCTTTCCAAGTTGCTTGCGCTTGGCAAAACAAGAGAATATCTACTTTCTGATTAATGAGTTCCTATATTAGAAATTTATTTGTGGTTCAAACATAATTAAAGCAACATACACCATAATATGAAATTCTCATGCCACAGTCCTTGAAGCAGGGAAGAGAATTGCGATAAGAGTTAATTCCTATTTAACAATAGAATTAATTATCACATCTGGTAATAATTGTAAACATCAATTTTAGGTGACACTCTGCTGTACGCCCGTTTTCATCAAACTTGGAATGACGTCAATTTCATCCAAACAGTATATGAAGTAAAAGCTGTCACTTATGTGCTCATCATAGCAACAAGTTACAGTAATACATGCATCATATTATTGAAACATACGCCTAAGCTTTAAATTAATTACTGAAAACTCCTATTTTCTTTTCTGATGTCAATGTGATTTTATTTTGGTTTGTACCTCTGTTACTCACAAGCTCTGCCCATATCCCCCCAGCTCCTGCATGATTGATCTCCTGCAAGCAAAGTAGCAGAATAAATGAAGCACATTATCACAGTTTGAAATTTAATAAGCAAAGATTTTGAGTGAAATTAAACATCCAAAAGATTTTTTTTCTACTCTATAAAACTTA
The DNA here is from genome assembly GCA_036321105.1 of Dracaena cambodiana. Lineage (NCBI taxonomy): Eukaryota > Viridiplantae > Streptophyta > Magnoliopsida > Asparagales > Asparagaceae > Dracaena > Dracaena cambodiana. The sequence goes on from JAYEPQ010000001.1 coordinate 29,640,344, forward strand.
GTGTCACATCTAGTGACTTGTTAGGTGGAGAAGATTAATAAAAACACAATGTTCTCAAATAACCATATTGACATAAACATCACTATGGTGGTAGACATAACACTAGAGTAAAGACGTAAACATAGAATGCTAACAAAATGCAGAAATCAGGCCGAAATCAAATAAATGATTTAAGGGCAATAAACAAAATGGCAGATTAATGAGATAAAGAAACATCAAACAACACGTTGAGCATTTTTTTTCCCCTCTGAATGAAATTATTGCAAATATGAAGGGACCCAAACTTGTATGCTCTGTGTGATGCTTGGAGTGGTAATTACATTACAGAATTTTCAGAATATTTACTGCCAATTCCCAATCAATATATCTAGACATAAGAAAGATTGCAGAGCAAACCTCGAAAAAGATGCCAAAGAGATAGTCAGGAATCTTCTTCGCTGACTGTGGCGATGCATCTACATTTAGGAATGCCGTCTGGTTCACTCCCAAATTTCGAGCAGAGGTTGGATATGAAGCCCATACCAGAACCAGAGCACAGAACAAGACACAACATGTTGTTGTCCTCCGAAGGCCCATTGATAGAACACCTAACAAAAGGAACATGGATAATAAGGCTCAGAAGGCACACGAGGATAGAGATGCAGAAGAAGAAGCCCATACTGAACACTAGCAACAATAATTGCAGATGGGAAAGGAGGCTAGGACTGGAGAAATAAATAAGTAGTACAAACTATCACTCCCTGAGATTTTATTCTAATTTCCAAGAATTCTCGTACAAAATTCTAGTATGCGTGGACCTGTAGGACTTTTCATCGACAAACTATCAACCGATCAAGAGGGATTGCATCAGAAACAAAAGGCATAAAGGACAAAGAAGATGGATAATTAATACATGCTGATCGCAAAAACACATCATCATCATCATCATCAAATCAAAAGGAAGAGGAGGATTCAGATCCTTACCAATTGAAATCAACTGACTCTGCACCAAAACTGGTGTAGGACGGTACTGAGGTTTATAGTTCGAGGTCGAGGGTGATGGGGTTTTTTATAGAGGCGAGGGGAATTTGGTTTCTACAAGCGATGTCTGTCTGCAGGAGATCATGCCACTCTCATGGGAAGTAGAGCTAAAGCCTCAATAAGCAGAGGAAAGAGAGTATGATGCCCACGTGGCACTCTCCAACGTCTGATAGAAGTGGGATCTCGACCGAATGCCAACTCCTCACTCCACGCTTCGTTGCTTGCAAGGATCGTTGACGACCACTGCCGCTCATCTCCACGCCTTCTCTGTCTCCCGCTTTATCCATCTATCTGCTGCTTTTGTTAATTCAGTTTATTAATTGCAATTGTTTAAGAGTAAATTGTGACGGGGCTGGGGCCCGGGGGAACGAGGTAGGGGAAGTAGGTTAGCGAGGTTGATTTTACTATTCCCAGCAGATGTAGATGCATAAATTTTGGGGCTGACTTGGTTCAGATATTTTTGCCAGATTGGGGGCGGACTCGGTGCTGATTCTGGCCCCACAAAAATAGTTATTGATGTTAACATAGAATACTTGTATACAAAATTTTAAATTAAAAATAAAAAATTTAATTTTCTAATTTAAAATTTTATAAATGAAGAATTAAAAAATAGTCTGTAGAGGTGTCAATTATCATCTCTATCCATACCGAGTCCCCTCAATTTGGGCTGTGTGTTTGGATTTATTGTTCTATATTTTGTAAATTTATTTATTAATTTAATGAGGAGACATTGCATCCTTTATATTTTTCTAGTAATATTTGAGTGAAAAAATATCATAATCCCTAAATTCATCTCTCTTTTTCATAACTTTGGTTAATAAAATAAATAGAAAAACTCTTTTACTCCCAAATCCTTACTTTTTTTGGGAAAAAGAAAAGGGATTTGATTAATACTATTCACCGTCGTAGATTTATTTTGAAATCAATGAACTAATCAAGTCATTTGCTTCTCTATTATTATCGCTTGCGCAAATGTATCTGCTCAGTCTTTTGTATACAGAAGACAGGAAACTTCATCCACAAGAATCAATAAATGCTTCCTTCTTTTATTGCCCAAAAAAAGAAGGTAAATGCCACTAGGCCTCTCCAAAATTCCGGGAGTTTCTAGATGGGCACAACATATTTTCTAGTGAGCCCACTTAAAAAGCTCACTTTATTTAGGAAAATTCTATTTGCACACGGCATTTTACTCTTGACGCATAGTTTTAAAACTTATAAATAATTACAAGTTTGCCATTATTTTTTTGGACTAAGTTACCCTTATAAATTCCAAACTAAGACTTTTTAAAATTTGAAACTATGACTCATCGTCTTCCTCATCTATTTTCTCTCTAAAATTCTAAATGATTTTTTTTTAGTATTTAATAAAAACACATCTCCTACAAAATCATCTATTTGATTTCTTGACCCCTTAAAATTTTTTACATTAACGTTTTTTAAAAGATTAGAAAAATTTTAAATTCTTCGATTTCACCGTGACAAGTGAAATTTGAGTCTGGAATTTGCATTTGAGTTTTCTTATGCAAATGGAAAATTCTAACATGCAATTGGTGTCAGACAACAAATCTAAGGTACGATTTGAAATTTTTTTTTAGGTTTTATACTTATTTGTTTGAAATTTATCGTTAATTAGTTTTTTTTTTAGACTTCGCTTGCTGGTCGGGTATTAATACCCCGACCAGCACGTTTCTTGGTCAGATATTAATATCTGACCAAAATATTTTTTTGCTAAATAGAATTGGACGGGTGAGGAGTTAGAGAAAAAGAGAAAGGGTATGTTTGGAAAAAAATTTGGACGCAAAAAGTAAAATAGCAGTATTTTAAAATATGAGTTTGGTGTAAAGAGGAATCAGGGTGCCAAGAGTAAAATGCCGTGCGCAAATAGATTTTTCCCTTTATTTACCACTTTGCCATCAATTTTTTTGGTCAAAATTGCCCCTCATTCACCTCCTCCTTTATTCTCCCATCACCCCCTTCCTACCCAGCACATCCACCATTGCACTATAATGCGTCATCATTGGCTTGATGTTATAAACATGAACCATTTCGTCAAAGAATCGAAGCCCTTCATCAATCAACCCCATATGGCTGCATGCACAGAGAACCCCAAGAAACGTTACGTAGTTAGGCCTGATCAAAGATCTCTTTATCCTCTAGAAGATGATGCGAACCCCATCAAGAATAACGAGACTCGTAGAAAAAAAGGAGAAAATCCAAGAACGTTCCCGATCAGGTTTGGATGGGAGACCTCAATCTGTTGCTTCAACAAAAATAAGAAGCTCGGTATAATTGACCTCAAACCGTTATTTAATGCGAAGTAAGAACCTTGGTATAAGGAAGACGCCACAAATGGTAGTGGAAAGCCATTTAATAAGTCGATGATGAACACCACGGAAGAATTCCGATAAGTTCGAATAGTCCTTCAAAAAACCAAAGAGAATAAACTCACCAATTATCTGTAAACTGTCTCACTTCTATTCCATTAGACGCCTTTTTATAGGCTAAAAAAAATACAAGGAAAGTTTCCTACAAGGAAAGTTCAAGAAATAAAAACAAAACAAAATGAACAATCAGCCCCTTAATTTGGCTGATCAATATAAGAAAAGTTCAAGAAATAGAAACAAAACAAAAAGAAACAATCAGCCCCTTAATTTGCTGATCAATACAAGGAAAGTTCTAGAAATAAAACAAAAGGAAACAATCAATTTTGACCAGATTTTTCTACTAGTTGAATCATATTGATGCATTTTTGTTGAACTCGTGAACCATCCTCAAAGGGCATCCACGAATTTGTTTGAACCAAAACCTCTTGAATCAGCCCATTAAGTGCATCTTTGAACTTTTTTCCTTGTGCTCTTGTAACCGGCCCAATTGGAACTTGAACTGGCTCCTTTGTAGTCAAGCCATTATTTGCATCATTCTCCTCTTCTTGAAAAGGATTTGCCCTCAAATCATCACCTACATCAAAATGACTCAAATCAGTAACATTAAAAGTAGCACTAATATTGTACTCACCGGGCAAATCTAGCTTGCAAGCGTTGTCATTGATGCGCTCTAGAACTTGGAAAGGACCATCCCCTCTTGAAAGTAGTTTGAAATGTCTTTGCGCCGGAAATCTCTCTGTTCTCATGTACAACCACGCCCAATCTCCGGGTTCAAAAACAAGCTTGTGACACCCTTTATTGGCTTGTTTTGCATACTGCTCCGTTCTTCTCTCAATATTGAGCCTTGCCTTCTTATGTATCTGCTTAACAAAATCAGTCTTTTTCTTTCTATCAAAATTAACACGCTCAGAAATAGGTAATGGAGATAAATCTAATGGAGTCAAAGGATTAAACCCATAAACAATTTCAAACGGTAAGAATTTAGTAGCAGAATAAATAGATCTATTATAAGCAAACTCAACATGTGGTAAACACTCTTCCCATGTTTTGATGTTCTTTTTAATTATTGCCCTCAATAAAGTAGACAAAATCCTATTTACTATTTCGGTTTGATCATCAGTTTGTGGGTGACAAGTAGTAGAAAACAAAAACTTAGTACCTAGCTAATACCATAAAGTCTTCCAAAAGAACCTCAAGAACTTAGCATCTCTATCCGAAACAATGGCTCTAGGTATGCCATGCAATCTCACAATCTCCCTAAATAACAAATCAGCAACATACGAAGTATCATCCGTTTTGTGACATGGAATAAAGTGTGTCATCTTAGAAAATCTATCCACAAGTACAAAAATCGAATCTCTTCCACGTTTAATCCTAGGTAATCCGAACACAAAGTCTATTGAAATATCAATTCAAGGCTCACTAGGAATGGGCAAAGGAGTATACAAACCGTTTGGCTGCACTCTGGATTTAGCTTGCCTACATGTGACACATTTACCACAAATTTGCTCAATATCTCGTTTCATGTGTGGCCAATAAAAGTGTTCCTGCAAAATAGTTAAGGTCTTAGCAACCCCAAAATGTCCCATTAATCCCTCTCCATGGGATTCCTGCACTAACAAATCCCTCAAAGAACAGTTAGGCACACATAATTTATTTTCTCGAAATAAGAACCCATCATGTCTAAAGAACTTACCACAAGCATTTTTCTCACAAGCCCGATACTCTTCACAAAATTTATGGTCATCAATGTATAAACTTTTAATGTGTTCAAAACAATGCAATTTTGCATCAAGTGTAGAGAGTAATGCATACCTGCGAGAAAGTGCATCGGCGACCACCTTCTCCGTACCTTGCTTATACCTGATGACATATGGAAATGTCTCAATGAACTCTACCCAACGAGCATGCCTTTTATTTAGCTTGTGTTGGCCCTTCAAGTGTTTCAAGGACTCATGATCAGTGTGAATCACGAACTCTTTAGGCCATAGGTAGTGCTGCCATGTCTCCAAAGCTCGAACCAATGCATACAACTCCTTGTCATAAGTCGGGTAATTTAAGGTTGCCCCGCTTAATTTCTCGCTGAAGTAAGCAATTGGTCGTCCCTCCTGCATAAGAACTGCGCCTATGCTAATACCTGAAGCATCACATTCAATCTCAAACGCTTTAGAAAAATTAGGTAAAGACAATAAGGGGCATTGGTTAGCGTCTCTTTGATTAGCTGAAACGCCTTCTCTTGTTCTTCTCCCCATCTAAATCCGACGTTTTTCTTGATCACTTCGGTAAGTGGTGCGGCTATGCTACTAAAGTCCTTCACAAACCGCCGGTAAAAGCTAGCAAGTCCATGAAAACTACGAACATTGCTTACACTTGTGGGACTCGGCCACTCTCGGATTACACGTACCTTCTCTTCATCAACCTGTATACCCTGTGCACTAATAACAAATCCCAGAAATATAACCTTATCAGTGCAAAAAGTATACTTTTTCAGGTTATCAAATAACTTTTCTTTCCTAAGCACATCTAAAACTGATTTCAAACGTACGGCATGATCAGCCAAGTTTTTACTATAAATGAGTATATCATCAAAATAAACAACAACAAATCTGCCTATAAATGTTCGCAAAACATGATTCATAAGTCTCATAAAAGTGCTTGGTACATTACTCAACCCAAAAAGCATAACTAACCATTCATACAAACCATATTTTGTTTTAAAGATAGTTTCCATTCATCTCCTTCTTTCATTCTAATCTGATGATAACCACTTTTTAAATCAATCTTAGAGAACAGACAAAAACCATGCAACTCATCTAACATGTCATCTAAGCGAGGAATAGGATGACGATACTTTACCGTTATGTTGTTGATGGCTCGGCAATCAACGCACATTCTCTACGTCCCATCCTTCTTAGGTACAAGTAAAATCGGAACGGCACACGGACTCATGCTCTCCCTCACATACCCCTTCTCTAACAACTTACTTACCTGCCGTGGAAGCTCCTTTGTCTCATCGGGATTGCTCATATAGGCTGGTCGGTTTGGAATTGTCGCACCGGGAACAAAATCAATTTGATGTTCAATCACTCGAATTGGTGGTAATTCATGTGGTGTTTCCTATGAAAAGATATCCTTAAATTCCTGCAAAAGAGAAACAACAGAACTGGGCAAAGCAGGATCAAGTTCGTTAGTATTTAAAAATGTCTTTTTGTACAAAAGTACAATCATCGGCTGATTTGAAAACATTGCTCGCTTAATCTCATTCACTTTTGCATAGAAATTCTTTTGTTTTCTCTCTGATTTTCTCTCAATGGCTGAATTTTAATTTTCTTTTTCTCTCTTATTTTGCTCGGCCACTCTCTGATTTTCACTCTTTTTCTTTTGCTCACTCTCTTTCTTTTGATCACTCTCTTTTTTTTATCACTCTCTTTTTGCAACCTCACTTGATCTTCATAAACTTGTTTTGGTGTCATTAGCACAAGAGTGATGGGTTTTTGGTAGAGCACGAACGAGTATTTGTTGGTGAAGCCATCATGTTTAACTTTCCGATCGAATTATTACGGTCGGCCTAATAGCAAATGTCCAGCTTGCATCGGAACTACATCACACAAAACTTCATCTTCATATTTTCTGATGCGGAATGAAACCAAAATTTGCTTATTTACCTTTACCTCGCCACTATCATTCAGCCATTGTAACTTGTACGGCCTAGAATGTTTCAGTGTGGGCAGTCCTAATTTCTCTACCAAGGTTATGCTTGCAACATTAGTATAACTTCCTCCATCAACAATCATACTACATACCTTGTTTTTGACGTAGCACCTAGTATGAAAGATGTTCTCCCGCTGCACTTCTTCAATTTCTTTTGCTTGCAAGCTTAGAAGTTTTCTTGACACAACAATTCACTTTGAACTGCATATTCTTCTTCATCTACGTCCTCCAATGGTGGCATAGAGTCGGTATTGGACTCGTCGTCGGTTTCGATTTCTCCATTACCCCTTATTACCATGACTCTTTTGTTCGGGTATTGACTTGCTATGTGACCCCTGCCTTGACATTTAAAACACTTGATGTCACGATTTCAAGAAGTGGAAGGGTCAGATTTACCTTGAGTGCCATGGTTGGTTGTCTCTTATTTTGGCTCGAATTTAGGTTTTGCAGCTGGTTTCTCCTCTTTCTTCACATGACTCGGTTTTCATGGGGAAAAATCCGAATTATAGGATGCACGTGTACCACCTCTCCTCTTGAGTTGTTGCTCCACCTCTCCTCTTGGCTATGTGCACCATATCCTCTAATTCCACATAATGCTGCATTTCCACCCTGTCATGAATTTCTTGATTCAAGCCATTTAAGAACCTAGCCATAGTAGCCTCTCGGTCTTCTTCGATATTAGCCCGGATCATAGCAATTTTCATCTCTTGATGATAATCCTCCACACTCCGGTTACCTTGTCGGAGCGTTTGCAATTTATTGTACAACTCCCGATAGTAATGGCTAGGCACAAACCGCTTCCTCATCACTATTTTCATCTGTTCCCATATCTCAACCGGTCGTTCCCTATTTCGCCGCCTGTTCAATACTAATTGATCCCACCACACAATAGCATAGTCAGAAAACTCAATAGCAGCAAGTTTTATCTTCTTCATTTCAGAATAGTTGTGGCAATCGAACACTAACTCCACATTTTTCTCCCACTCAAGATAAGCCTCGGGGTCGTTTCTTCCTTGAAACGCTGGAATCTTCATCTTAATACTACCCAAGTTGTTATCTTCCCGATTCCTATCTTCTCTAAACCGCCTCCATATCTCCTATTACCAACAACTGAACCCCGATCTTCTTCTTCATCAAAACCAGCCCCATAATACTCTCCATCTTCATCTCTCACTCCCCGATGTTGAACTCTTTCCCTCCTATGCACCTTATAAGTGTTTTGTGGCTGCTCCAAACGTGTATTCTCCATCGATCAATCCGCTCATGTACCTGCTCCAATTCTAACCTCATCTCACTCATCATGGCTTCCATGAGCAACTTTGGGTCAACCATCCCTGTAGCACCTTCGGTGATACTCTTTTCACTGTTGTGAGACATGATTGCTGCAAATAAAAGTTAGAAAACAAAAAAAAAGGAAAGGACCTCACACACTCCCTCACGTGTTTTCACTCAAAGAATAATTCACTCTATTCCACTCGTGTTTCACTCAGTATAATCGGGTTTTACCCTCTAATATGCTCACCACTTTTGCCTTTTTCCACTCGATAATCCTCTTTCAGTTCTTTTGAAACTATTCGAACAATATTCAAAATTCCAGCAACAATTCACCAAGAACTCACCAAGGAAATTCAGGTTCAAAAGGTAAGAAAACAAGGGATATGAGTGATTAGAATTTCAAATCACAATTCAGCAAAATTTTCCAAAGAAAAATTTTTTTGTCTTTGGGGTGAGGAGATTTTCGGGCTTATTGGAAATAAACGAAAGAGAATCTTTTTACTCCCTTTTTTTTTACCTTCTTTCTTTTCGGATCTTTTGTTTTCGGATTTTTTTTTCAGATTTTTTCTTTCGTTAATAACAGAACAAGATTTCGAATGGGGTAGAAGAAAGAAATTCGGCTAGATAAGAAAAGAAAACTAAATTTAAATGGGATAGGCAAAGCTGAGACAAGAAATCCTTGGCTCTGATACCAAATGTTGCGAACCCCGTCAAGAATAACGAGACCCGTAGAAGAAAAGGAGAAAATCCAAGAACGTTCTCGATCAGGTTTGGATGGGAGACTTCAACCCGTTGCTTCAACAAAAACAAGAATCTCGGTATAATTGACCTCAAACCGTTGTTTAATGCGAAGTAAGAATCTCGGTATAAGGAAGACGCCACAAACGATAGTGGAAAGTCGTTTGATAAGTCGATGATGAACGCCACGGAAGAATTCTGATAAGTTCGAATAGTCCTTCAAAGAACCAAAGAGAATAAACTCACTAATTATTTGTAAACTGTCTCTCTTCTATTCCATTAGACGCCTTTTTATAGGCTAAAAAAATACAAGGAAAGTTTCCTACAAGGAAAGTTCAAGAAATAAAAAAAATAAAAGGAAACAGTCAGCCCTTAATTTGGCTGATCAATACCAGAAAAGTTTAAGAAATAGAAACAAAACAAAAGAAAACAATCAGCCCCTTAATTTACTGATCAATACAAGGAAAGTTCTAGAAATAAAACAAAAGTAAATAATCAATTTTGACCAGATTTTTCTACTAGTTGAATCATATTGATGCATTTTTGTTGAACTCATGAACCATCCTCAATGGGCCTTCACGAATTTGCTTGAGTCCAAGCCTCTTTGATCAGCCCATTAAGTGCATCTTTGAACTTCTTTCCTTGTACTCATGTAACTGGCCCAGTTGGAATTTGAACTGGCTTCTTTGTAGTCAAGCTATTATTTGCATCAGAAGAGCTCAAGGGCCTCTTTCGCAAACCCGTGCTGTGCGTAACCAAGTATCATGGTGCTCCAAGTCCACTCATTCTTTGCTCGCATCCTCTCAAACACCTTCGTAGAAAAATCCAAATCCCTGCACTTGGTGTATATGTTTATAACCGCCGTCCCGAGCTACACATTCACATTAAACTCCTTCACAACAATCCAACCATGAATCCATTTCCCGAACCTCAAGCTCCCCAACTCCGCCACAGCGGACAGCAAAACGACAAACGTAGTCTCATCGGGCCCGAACCCATCAATCTCCATCCTCCTAAACAACCCAATTGCCTCTTCATGGAAATGGTTGTCAACATGCGCCGACAAAGCCATGTTCCAAGAAACCACAGTTCTGAGAGGCATTTCATCGAACACCCTGCGAGCATCAGCAATTCCCATACCGGGCTAGCTGGCCCCTGATCCGAGCTCAGCAATTCCCATACCGGGCTAGCTGGCCCTTGATCCGGGCTCAGCAATTCCTATACCGGGCTAGCTGGCCCCTGATCCGGGCTATCCAGCCCGGACCAGGCCAACCCATCCAGGCTAGCCACCCCGGATGGATGGCATGGATCCAGCCTGGCTAGCCCGGATCAGGGGGTTAGAGTCTCTAGCTCCCTGTTCGGGCTAGCCAGCCCGGATCAATGAGGTTGATCCGGGTCAGCAGCCCCGGATCAACCAAATTGATCTGAGCTGGCTAGCCCGGACAGGGAGCCAGAGACTCTGGTCCCCTAATCCGGGTTTACAGTCCTAGATCACCTACAAATGATCCGGGTCTATAACTCCGGATCAAGAATACATGGCCAGAGATACCCTGATACGGTGTGTATAACCCGGAATACGATAAATACATAATTACCGTACCAAATATAATTACTTATCCGTGTTTCATACTCCCAATTTGGTATCAAAACACACAATATCAAAGTTTCATTCATAGCTTCAAAGACAAATAACAACGGTAACAAAAATTCTACGTATCAACAATTCATTCGCAACTTCAAAGATTTAATTAAAGAGTGATATCGAAGACTACGAAAATTCAAAGATATATATATTATGTTCCTTGACTACAACTTCATTTACATGAAACGACAAAATAAAATCAAAATATGTTTAATGCTAACAACTTCATTTACTCAATTTGAAAAAAAAAACTAACAAATTTTAGACTCTTTGTTGCTTCCGAGCAGGTTGCTTCCTTGTGGGTTGACGGCGTCTTGCAGAGCTAGGACCTTCGATGGAGGTCTGCGATACGGGTTCTAATACTGTATCAATATTAGCTTGTTGGTCGAATCCGAGATGGTTGTGCCGGATCCATCTGTAAATCATCAAAGATTTTATTTACACAATAAAATTTTAAATTATCAAACATCACATATCACAATATGCTAATTATATTTGCCTATCTAAATCCATTAAATATCATAACATAAACACAAAAATATAATAACTTATATTTGATATATCTAAATCTATTAAATATCATAACATAAATATCATAAATTATATTTGACATTTCAATCTTTTCCCGATTCGAAAATAAAAAATTAACAATCTAATCCAAGCACAAAAAAAAACCAACTAATATTCACAATATAAATTTTGCACTTAACTATTACAAGTTCTAACTAACATTAATCGATAACAATAATAAAATCTAAACTATTTTAACCAATGAAGACTTTAATTTCACCATAACAAAATATAAAGAAATTATTTTTTCTCCAATCTCTTTACCCCTCAACTAAATCTACTCTCATCAATACTCATTTCCAAATTTTTCTCTAAATCAAAATGCAAAAAATAACACAAAAATTAGGGTTTCATTTTTACCTTCAAATCAAGAAAAACACTAACTCCTCTCCTCCTTTAAATCCACCTTTGTGGCAGAGTGTCGGTCGTCAGCGGCGGAGTCGACCGGGACGCGGGCGGGTGGAGCGGGTGGAGCGGCCGGAAGGGCGGGAAGTAATGGGTGGTCCGGCAAAATCTTGGGAGAGAGAGTGGAAAAGAGATTTGGGGTTCTTGGGAGAGAGAGTAGAAAGAAGATTTGGGTTTAATGAAAGAGGAGAAGGTGGGAGAGATTGGTTAGGAGAGAGAGGAGTTAATTTTGTTAAGGAGTGGGTTTGGGAACGGTGGGAGAGAAAGAGAGGGAGATGGTGAGGGTAATTTGGGTATATAGGTATGCTCACTAAGAAAAAATAAGGTTTTTTTAGAAGGAAGGGTGTGCGCACTAGGAAAAGTGGGCTCACTAGAAAAAACCTGTGCCCATCTAGAAATTCCCAATATTCACATTATTCACGTCCCGATTCGGATCCTGCCTCAATGGATTAAAAAAATTCGAGCTTGCTCAAGCTATCCCCAACCAAATCCGACCTGATTCAAAAAAAAAAAAAACTCCAGCCTAATATGACATTACGGAGGATCTCATAATTTTTTCAGAAAAGACCCCCAACGCACTATAGCGGAGGGATTTAAATTTTTATTTTTCGCCAATAAATCTTCCAATAGCCAAAATAGTCATTGAGCATTCTTTGTAATTTTTTTATATTTTCACTTGGCTCAAATTCTATAAATACTCTCTCATCCCTCCATATTGCATTACTCCCCACAAACTCCCTTCAACTCTCAAAACTCTGTAACACCCAAAACCGATATAATATATATTTATTGACATATTTTTTCTCATATATTTATGTTAAAATAAAATTTAAAATAAATTAACTTAAATAAAATTCTAAGAACACAAAATATTTTTATAAACTTTTTTAATAAAATAATATTTGAATTATCTTATTAGGGTCTAAGCCCATTTTCTTGGCCCAAAGTCAAAATAATAATGATGATGATGATGATAATGTCTAATCTATAATTTAATCCTAATATTAATCATTCACTAGCCTTATATCCAACCATTAAATTAACTTTTAATTTGAAATATGAATAATTTCTATTTGAACATTCCATTTCTACCTCCTAGTCATTTACCTCCATCATTCAATTCCTAAAATATTTAATTAGTCAAATATATTAATGAACAACTTGACCCATTTAAATTTAATTTAAAACTTGTCTTAAAAGCCTTATGTAGTCAACTATAATTATTAGTCATTTAACTAATTTTAAATCTCTATTTAAAATTATTCTAAATCTACCTCATTTATTAGCTATTTGAATTATGTCAAATATATTTTTAAAACCTTCTGAATCAATCATATTTATTAGCCATTGACTTCAAACTTTACTCCAAAAACCATATTTAATTCCATTAATCTCTCCCTTATATCAAAACTTCTAACTCCTATTTAAACATTTATTCATCTTAGTCTTCCTTCTGCAAACCAAACTCTATCCTTTCTCATTCTCTCCAGCTTCGCTAACCGTGGGAGTGCTACCGAGCACGAAGACAACACCAACTATTGGAGCACCACCGATCACCGACACCATCACCGCCAGCAATAGTTCACCAACCGTCGAAGTGCGGTCAACTGCCAAAGTCGCTGACCGCTAGATCACCGTTGACCATCAGAGGAGCCATCTAGCAAGCACTCTTTGCTATCCAAATAAGAACCATGCTATTTGAGTCATCCCACCAGCAGACATCATGTTGGAATACCACTTGTCGGAGCGCCACTCGCTGAGAGAACTCCATTCCCTTTTTCTCCCATGGAATCTGTCAAGAGGTAAGAACTATCTTCCTTCCTTAATTAGATTATGGCTTACTAGATCTAGGAAGATAACCCATAATAATAACCTAACTAAAATCTATAATCTTCACCTTGTAAACCGAATAAGACGACTTTCCCAGTTGTCTGTTTCAATCTCACTAGCATTTCTCATCTAAAAAGACAGACTTTCATAAATTCAAGAAAGATCTCTAAAATCATCAAAATCCATATTTACCTATTTTAATGTTTATATAATGATTTGTTATGTAGATATTGATTCGGATCAAAAGATTGAGTGTCAAGTTATTTGGCGAATGCTCTTTCCGGTCAAGGTGAGTTCCTTCTCGAACTTACTTCTCCATGCACCATTCCTATTAGATAGGAATGAGTTATATTTCAATTTTATATAACTGTTTATTTATGTCATGTATAAGTTATTGTTTATATCGGTAAGAATTGTTTAAATAACTTATAACTTATTTTTGAGAATTGTCTCACTTGTAATTTAATTATCTTGCAAACTTTATTCAAATAAAGCATATGTTATAAATTGACTAAAAATAGTAAATTCAAATCCTAATTGATGGTTATTAAAAAAAATAGTAAATTCAAATAAAAGTTCTATTTTCTATTAAATTGTTGTTGTGTATTTAATTGTGGCAATGATTGATATTGTACTAAGACTTAGCGTATTTTCACGAGTATATTACCGAACGACTCGACTATCCAGTTTTTTGGATAGCAAACCGTTATAGTTAGTATTAGAGCTTAGGTTCTCAAATTAGCTCAAATGATTTGAATTGATTTGGATCCTGAACAAATATTTTACCACATATATACACAATACTTATTGAATTACTTGAGTCTCATTCCTTTGATCCATTTGTATCTCTTATTTTATTCTTATCATATATTTCTTTTCGAGGAATTTTCATCCAAAAATTGAACTAAACATTTACCCTTTTACATATGTTTTTATTTTCAAAAAACATTTCCTATATCCTTCATTCCAATTATTATTACTTTCGTCGAAAGATGACTTACCTACTGTGTGGATCAAAAATGAGCTCAATTAACTAGATGACCAAGAGCTACCTAAAGTATGCAAGGATTGTTCATGACACAGAGTTTTGTGCGCCCTTATTGAAATTTCGAGAACGAATTTTTTCTCTAATGGAATAGGATATAACTATCCAAAACCGATATAATATATATTTATTGATATTTTTTCATATGTTTATGTTAAAATAAAATTTAAAATAAATTAACTTAGATAAAATTCTAAGGCCACAAAATATTTTTATAAATTTATTTTAATAAAATAATATTTTAATAATTATCTTATTAGGGTTCAAGCCCATTCTCTTGGCCTAAATCAAAATAATAATGATGATAATATTGATGATGATGATGATGAGGATGACGATGATGATGATGATGAGGATGATGATAATGATGATGATGATGATGATGATGATGATGATGTCTAAGCCATAATTTAAACGTAATATTAATCATTCACTAGTCTTATATGCAACCATTAAATTAACTTTTAATTTGACATATGAATAATTTCCATTTGAACTTTCCATTTCTATCACCCTATTCATTTTACTCCATCATTCAATTCCTAAAATATTTCATTAGTCAAATATACTAATGAGTCCTTTGACCCATTTTAATTTAATTTAAAATTTGTCTTAAAAGCCTCCAGTAATTAACTATAATTATTAGTCATTTAACTAACTTTGAATCTCTATTTAAAATTATTTCAAATCTATCTCATTTATTAGCCATTTGAATTATGTCGAATACATCTTTACAAACTTCTATGTCACTCACATTTATTAGTTTTTTACTTCAAATTTTCCTCCAAAAATCCTATTTAATTCCATTAATCTCTCCCTTATGTCAAACTTTCGAATTTCTATTTAAACCCCCATTCATCTTAGTCTTCCTCCTACAAACCAAACTCTATCATTTCTCATTGTCTCCACCTTCGCAAGCCGTCGGAGTGCTACCGACTACGAAAATGCCGCCGACTACTGGAGTTCCACCGATCACCGATACCGTCGCTGCCAGCAATAGTTCACCGACTGCCAAAGTGTCTTCAATTGCTAGAGTCGTTGATTGCTAGATCGCCGTCGACCACTAGAGGAGCCATCTAGCGAGCACTCTCTTCTATCTGGATAAGTATAGTGCCATTTGAGCCATCCTACCGGCAGTCACCTTGTTGGAACACCCCTTGCCGGAGCACCACTTGTCAAGGCAACTTCATTCCCTTCTTCTCCCTTAAAATCTATCAAAAGATAGGACTTTCTCCTTTTCTTAATTAGATTAGGTCTTATTGAATCTAGAAAGATAACCGTAATAAGAACCTAACTTAAATCTATAACTTTCATTTTATAAACCCAATAGGATGACTTTTCCATTTGTCTGTTTCAATCTCACTAGCCTTTCTCATTTAAAAAAAGACTTTTGTAAGTTCAAGAAAGATCTCTAAAATCACCAAAATCCAGATTTACCTATTATGATATTTACAGGGTTAATTACAGTTAGATCCCCTGTAGTATTGGGGTGTATAACTTAACACTCCTGAAGTTTGAAACTCTCAAAAACACCCCTGAACTTAGTTATTTTCACTCTATATTTTTATTAAAGTGTACTTTTATCCCTCAAATTCATATTCTATCTTCATCCCTCCTTTTAATCAGCACACTCACTCTCTCTTTCTCTCCTCTCTCTCTCTCTCTCTCCCCCTCTCTATCCCTTTCTCTCTCAGTCACTCTCTCTCTTTCCCTCTCTCTCGTCAGAGAGGGAGCGTGAGTGGCTGAGAGAGAGGGATAGAGAGGGGGGAGAGAGAGAGAGAGGGAGAGAGATAGAGAGAGAGAGGAAAGAAAGAGATAGAGAGTGTGTGCTAGTTAAAAAGAGATATGAGGGTAGAATATAAATTTGAGAGATAAGAGTGCACTTTAGTAAAAAAAAGAGTGAAAATAACCAAGTTCAGGGAGTTTTTTGAGAGTTTCAAATTTCAAGAGTGTTAAGTTAGACACCCCCTATACTACAGGGAGTCTAACTGTAATTAACCCATATTTATATAATGATTTGTTATGTAGATGTTGATTTTGATCAGAAAATTGAGTGTCAAGTTATTTGGAGAATGCTCTTTCAAGCCATGGTGAATTCCTTCTCGAACTCACTTTTTCATGCACCATTCCTATTAGATAGGAATGAATTATATTTTAATTTTATCAACTGTTTATTTATATCATGATATAAGCTATTGTTTATATCGACAAGAATTGTATAAATAACTTGTATCTTATTTCTGAGAATTGTCTCACATTCAATTTGATTATCTTGCAAATTTTATTCAAATGAAGTATATGTTATAAATTGACTAAAAAATAATAAATTCAAATGCTAATTGATGGGTATGAGGATTGTAATATTGTATGATAATGGTGTTTATAAAAGAGCTCTAAAGGAAAGTGATTAAGAGACAGGGTTTTAGGGGACTATTAAATTTAAGAAAAAATTATGGGTGCCTAAGGGGGAGGTAGGAGACAGGATTTTAGGAGAAACTCATAAATTAATATATTCCATTCATTCCGGAAGCAATAAGATGTCAAAGAATATAAAAAAGTATTTCTAGTGGCTAGATATGAAGAAAGAGATTGCCAGATATGTATCTAAATGTTCTACTTGCTAACAAGTTAAGGTTGAGTATTGGAGAAAAGTTGGATTGTTTCAACCACTACCAATACTGCAGTAGAAATGGGAACAAATATTGATGGACTTTATTATAGGCTTACGCAGGGGCACCAGAGGCAATAATGCAATTTGGGTAGTTGTGAATCGGCTGACCAAGTAGGCTCATTTCATTCAATTTAGAGTTGGTCAATCAATAGAAATATTAGCCAAAAGATTCATACAGGAGAAGGCAAGACTACATGGAGTTCCAGTCAGAATTGTATCAGATAGAGATATAAGATTTATATTACACTATTGGAAAAAATTGATGAATAGTCTGGGAGTACATTTGGAGCTATTTTTAACTTACTATCCACAAACAGACGATAAATTAGAACGGACTATCTAAATACTGAAAGATATACTTAGGGCATGTGTGTTAGATTTTGGTGAATATTTGGAGGACTATTTGTATATGGTAAAATTTTCTTATAATAATAGTTATCAGGAGAGTATCAAAATGGTACCATTCGAAGCCTTATATGGTTGGAAATACAAATCTCTATTATGTTGGGATGAAGTTGGAGAACGAAGTATTTTGGGGCCGGAGTTGATTACTCAAGCAACAGAATAAGTGAAGATTATCAGAAAACATATGAAGGCAAACTAAGACAGACAAAAGAAATGGACAGATCAATGCAAAAAATCATTGAAGTTTGAAGTAGGAGATAAGATATTTATTAAGATATCTCCGATAAAAGGTGTGATTAGATTTAGGAAGAAAGGAAAACAAGTCCAAGATACATTGGGCTATTTGAGGTCACGGAAAGAATTAGAAATCTTACCTATAGATTATCATTACCAGTAGAGATAGAAACTATTCATGATGTATTTCATGTATTACAATTGAGAAAATCATTGGATAAAAAACACAAAGTAAATCTGTCCGAGATAGATTTAAAATCTCATTTGAAGTATAAGAAGTAACCCATACAATTATCGGCCAACGGAAAAAAGTTCTGAAGAATAAAGTGATACCGTTGGTTCTTATTTCATGGGATGCACAATCACCAAGAGATTTTACTTGGGAGCTTGAAAAAGACATCTGGATAAAGTACCTATACCTTTTCTCATGATCAGGTATGTCAATTGAATTTATTTTTATATCAGTATATACTCGTATATACTGCCATGTGAATTTCAAAAACAAAATTCTTTTGTTAGATGGGTAGGATGTAATATCCCAAAATTCGTGTTACATGTATCCCTTTTTTGAGTTCAATCGTACTGAATAAGGCTACCAAAGTCAATTTTGGGCACTGAAATACATTTTTGGTGGACGTAACTTTAAATGCGCAACTCAAAATGATATTCGGTTTTTGTGTTATTAGTTTTATAATATTTATTATTTTTAGAAATTTTCCTTGCAAGTCCAAAAAATATTTCCAAATTTGCTAATTTAATAATATTAAATTATTCTTCTAAGTATTTTGAAATTTTATTTTTTTTATTTCGGACATCGAAATAACAAACAGATAATTTTCTAGTACTCTTTTTGTTAAGCAATACGCATTGCATTAATTTGGTAGTATTTGGATAATGTTATACGAAACTGAAATTATTAAATTACTGAATAAAATAATCAATTAAATCGTACTCTTATGCGCGAGAGAGAGAGAGAGAGAGAGGTCGTGGCTCATTGATAAATTGAGGTGGTGGACTATTTGGGAGGCAATCAGTGAGGAGTTTGGGAGGGTTTGGAAGGATAAAAGCCAAAAAAAAAAAAAGAATAAGAGAAAGGAGAAATTATCCACCTCCCTCTCTTCTCACTCCCTCACGCCAAAACCAAAGAAAAGAGAAAAAAAAGAAAAAATTCTCTTTCTCTTTCTCCTTCTCCTTCTTTTCTCTTTCTCCTCTTCTTCACTTCTCAATCTGATGACATCGCCTCCCTCTTAAGTATCGTCCATGACAAATAGACAAGTTAACTCATAATTTATTTCTTCCAATTCATGTGCACTCATATTTATTTCAATTTTTGTTTTCAAATTATCATTATAGTTTCTTTATCTTGGATTGATTTCAATTTATTACTAATATAGCGATAGGATTTGTATAGCATTTGAATTGGGCCATGTCTTAATTGTATAGACTGATAAAGTTGGATTGATTTCAATTTATTATAATACATGATATGGTCTAGGTTAACAGAAACAATAAGTTGTGTATGCCCAAATTACATCATGACGACATATTAATAATAAGTTGCTAGTTAACTTATTTTCTTATGTATGAAGCCAAAGCCTCCGAGACTATGCATTATCATTTCCGTACAAATCAAATACAGATTTTCTATGCATGCAAAAATGCATTTGCAAAATTTAATATAGAAAATAGGTTTAGATAACACAGAGAACATTTGCGGTGGTTAATTGTAGGCTGCATGACAGCATGTTAGCTTAGATGCTCATGAAATATTCTTCTATTGAAATTCATGCAACTATACGTAATTAGGTTCAATGCTTCATTTCTCAACGTCAAAAATAAATTATGAAAAGAAAATAAATAAATAAATATACATAAATGATTAGGCTTAGAAATAGAATAAGTCTATAAATTTTGGGCTTAGAAATAATATAATATTATTACATGATGTGCCCCTTTCCCAAAATGAACCATAAATAAATAAAGTATAAAATAAATTATATTATGATGTTTATAAACTATATGCATCATGTATTATTAACTCGGGGATGGAAGAAATTATATGATGGATAAGAACCATATCGTATAAGGATTATTGTAATGTTATGCCAAGAATTTTTTACTGCAGCGGTTTGGATGATACTAGCTAGATCACCGATTGATAATTGATACCCAGTATGGTATGTCCGTTACTATAATATAGTATGAGAATTAAATTGAATACATAACGATATGACATAATTCAGTGCCATGAGATTGAGATCGGGACCCGAGTATGTACAGGCACTTGTACGACAATGGAGAATAGTACTACCATATCTATCTGAATAGTTTCTACAATTAATTTGGACGATGACTATGATTAATAGAATACATAATTAAAATATATAAAGTAATTATTGTTATGTTTGTTTATTTATTTATACTTGTTTATATGTTTAATTTATATATTCACGAACAACACTGACATAAGCATGTACACATACATTGATACTCATGTATTATGATAGTATATATTTTCTCTTCTTAAAGTATTACTTGCTAGGTTTAATCCCCTGTTTTTGAATCCAAATTTTGAAGATAAAGAAGAAGAACCAGCTCCAAATGAAGACCCGCATTTCATTGAAGAGACCGAGCGACAATAAGCAAGTAAAGTAACTTTTGAAGAATCTTTGTATATTTTGTTTGTGTCATTTCGCTTGGGCACTGGTTTTCTCTTTTGATTCTTTCATGTTCATATTCAGAGCAGTGCACCATCTTATAAAATTAACTCTTTGTATAAATAAAATATTTTCACTTTCAAACGTGTTATTTATTAATCTGAATGTGCTGGTAGTTACGGTTATACTAATATCCTATGACTGTTAGGTTGTCTAGTATAAAGTTTAAGTAGCGTCCTTTGTTTTAGAAAGCAGCTGAAAAATAGGGGTATTACAATGTGACAATTCCAACATCAAAATACCTGAATTTTAACGTACATGTTCTACTTTAATAGTTTCTGTCTTGCAAACTAGCATTAAATAATTATTTTGCAAATTGTATCATGCTTGTATTACTCCACTCTAGCTTTTTTTAGAAATTATCAAGGTACATCGAATTTTTCTAACCCAAAAATCCTAAATTAATCAATTTTATTCCTTTTCCTCCTTTCTCTTTTTCTTCCCACTCAAGACCCTTGTAAAATCACTTTCACCAGCTGAATGATAGTAAGGAACACCTTTGAAACATAGAAGTTGAGGTGGCAAGTGAAAGGGTCCAAGCAACAAAAGGTTTTCATGCATTAGGAGGGGGTTTCTTCTCTTTTTCTTTTATTTCCTTCATCAAACCCTCATGAATCTCCTCTTCTCTCGTCTCACTCAAGAAGCTAAGCTAGGAGGAGCTTCTATGTGTTGTCAAGAGGATGGAGCCCTATTGTATTGGAGTAAAGGACTAAAAATAAGTAGCTAGATCTCTTATACCTATTATTTTTCTTGGTTTTTAATTGTTTTATGGGCTATGACCATGTTTGATATACGTAATCTTGATCTAGGCATATTTTTGGAACAAGATTACGATGTGTATCATGTTGTAGAAAATTGATGAAGACTTGGAGGACCACCAGGTAGTGGAACTTATCACTACCTACTAGTCTGATCAAGTGCAAATGACTTAATTTTTCTTATACCAACAATCACATAAACTAAAGTTTATTTGTTGATGGAAGAAATAAGTCTCAACATAGTAGATAATTTAAGGACCCAGTAGTACAAGACAAGATTTGAGAATATAATTAAGCAGCGCTCATGATTTTAGCAGGATCTGACACAGTCAAATTGATAGGTAGTGATCAATACTACCAAGTAGCAGTTTTATTAGGCAGACAATCATGAAACTTGACCAAATGAATATATATTTAATCTAAGTACCTTGCCCTAGTCAGATTAATAAACCTGTAGTAGATGGGTGGGATGAAAAAGGATTTCACTAGAGAAACTAGGTAATGGACACTTTAGGGTTTAGTTAAAACTAAAATTTTTATCACTTGACTAGTGAACATTTAAACTTGTAATCCAGCCAACTAGACTAAGTAACGTTATCAATCAATAAACCTAAAGTGAGGCTCAGTGTACTTGTGGCGACAGGGGCTATAATCTAGACTATATCATGATATGACACAGGAATATGTGGATCATAGGTATGACTCATGTAACAACCAAAAGAGTGGTTATAGAACCTATGATTCGGTTTACCAAATACATAAGATAATCGACATTACTTCCATATAATACATATGGGCCAAGGCTAGAAATATGCTCATCTTGTTTGTGGGTCCGAGGCAGGAAATCTACTTGTCTTGATTTGTATTGCATGATGTTACTAATGTCCGATTATATCATGCTCGTTAAAGATCTTTGATGAGAGATACCCATTGGGAGGATACACATATTATTGACTTGTGATACATTGTAGATGTCTTGCATATGATACAAGACAATAACCACATGATACCCAACATGACTAATCATAGCATGGTACATGATTAACAAGATACAAGAGATATAATGATATAGCATGAGTAAGGAGCTGTATAGAATAATTTATTTCAAGGTAATATAGTATCCTTGGGATACATATGTATATGGTCCAGACTTGACATGGAAGTGATTCTTAGTGTAACGCCCCACATCCCAAGATACAGGTAGTATTTGGTGATATATCATAAATGAATACGCCAAATCTAAAACACATGAATACATATGTATAACTACTATAAATATATTATAAATATACAATAAGATGTCAACTTGGAATTAAAACAATAAATTTTCTCCATAAATAAGGATCAATACGAGTTTATAGAAGGGCCAAATAATCTTTATTACCTCATCAAAAAGTTTAAGTAAACAAAAGAAAGATGGGTAATAAAGTTTCTAAAAAAAGACACTAGAAGAGTTTTTATCGTATCCCTCCTACAACAAAATGCACTTAACCTACAAATCAGTATTTGGATGTGCCAGACCAGAGTCGTTAGAACAACCTTGCAAGTGCTACAAAAATATGGATAATAATACACAAGTACGCTATATGTAATATATATGTATAATTATGCATAAAATAAGTGATATGGAAAAATATATGACAGGATAATAAAGAAAATATCTTATAGATTAAATTATGAATTTAATATACTTGTTTTGAATGTAATAGTGGTCAACATGTAAAATTTGCAAGTTCTGAATGATATGCTAGCAAATATAGAAAAGCAGAGATAAACATGCATATAAAACTTATTATGTCTTATTCATGTCTAATGTGAATTAGTTTGGAACAGTTAGGAGAAAAAAATAATATATTTTAAGAGGGGTCGTACATGCCCGGGACCACGACCCCATGACTTCTGGTACTACCCCTGGACGTACCACTAGGTACTCAAGAATGATGGACGAGCATATGCTTCAGAACGAAGCCCTATAACATTATATGACGGTGATCCAGTAATTACCCGGAACCTCCATGGTAAGTCCCTAAAGTTTGGCTACGCAACCTAAAAATATATACTTCTCAAATTATGTGTTCAAGTTCCTCCATTTAATTCCCTCATACCCCATTATTTTGTTTCCTATTCTAAGAATAACAATTCTATAAACAAACATGTAAATAACAATGTAAAATAAATACATACACGTATACATATTGGTTTCACTTTTGGGGAAAAATGTCATACAATGAACTTGTTACAAAATGTAAAGAATCAATTTAATCCATCAAAATTTGGAAATTCAAATCAAGTACCATGCACATATAACATTTATAAATTTTGTGCATGTGTGTAAGCATATACATGTATGTTGTGTGCATTTGTGTCTTTTCTTATGAAGAAGCATACATGTCTATTTTTAAAAAATATATATATTCATATAATTTATTTAGAATTCCTTTTTATAAATAAAAGGAATGACAGAGCAAATATCTAAGAATATATATATATATATATATATATATATATATATATATATATATATATATATATATAAGAAATGCTTATGCTTAATAGGTCAATGAAAGTATATAAAAAAATAAATTAATTAAAGAACAAGTGTTTGCATATTTGGAAATAACATAGTTATCATCATGATGCTATAAAGAAAATGTTATTTATTAGTTTGGATACAAATAATAGTCAGTAATAAAACTCGTAAATAGCTAAGGTAATTTCCAAGCAATATATACCTATATATTATACAAGATAAAATCATTAAATATTTTTTCCTTTTTAAGATTATTGAAAGTAATAACATATCACAAAAGCTACTAGTAAGTGAGTTTGTGTCTCCTCAAGAAAAAAAAAATTAATGGAGCCCTCAAAATAATGAATGGCAGACCTATTAACAAAC
Organism: Dracaena cambodiana; assembly: GCA_036321105.1. NCBI lineage: Eukaryota > Viridiplantae > Streptophyta > Magnoliopsida > Asparagales > Asparagaceae > Dracaena > Dracaena cambodiana. The sequence goes on from JAYEPQ010000001.1 coordinate 29,664,645, forward strand.
AATAAAATTGTACATATAGATCCCATTACCTCGACACCATAAGTAGAAATATTAAAAATACATAAATAAGTAAATGAATTAATAATTTTTTTATTTCTTTAATGATTTTCTTTTCTTTTGTTTCCAAGTGAACAGAACAAAAACTTATTTTCTTTTTTCATTTTTATTTTTATTTTTATTTTTTTGTGTTTCTTAGTTCTGTTCACTTCACTCCTTTTTTTTTATTTTAATGATTTATTTATAGTTATAATTATATTCATAGGAAAATATTTATCATGAAAAAGGCAAGTACAACTTGCATTAAATCTCAAATAGTAGTTGAAATCATAGCATAAATCTAGAACATCACTTGCATTTATATATTAAAGAACGGAATTTTTTTATATGTATAAGTTTCTAAAGTAAAAAGGAAGGAAGAACTGAACCTAGTACTTGCTTCAACGCATATATTCAAATAATAATAATAATAATAATAATAAGTTATTGATTAAGAAAGAATATAGAATATTCATAAATTAATAGTAAAACACTAGCTTTTTGTAGAAAACTCAAAAATTTGAACGATTACTATTTCCAACAATTTGGATTCCCTTTTTCTCTCACTCTCTACTTCTCTTTTCTACTTTTTTCTTTCTTTCTTTCTTCTTCTTATTTTCTTTTCCTTTTTTTTCTTTTCTTTCCTCTCTGTTTTTTTTTTTTTTTTTCTTCTCTTCTTTTTTTTTTCTCACTGTTTTTCTTTTGTTCTCTTCTACTTAGTGACAGAAGAGGGGAAAAAAATGTGTTTTTATTTCTCGTTTCTTGTGTTTATTTTTTTTAAATATTTATAAATTTAGGTTAGTTTAGGATAAATTTAGATATATGATGGATCTTCCTAATCCAATCTAGATTCAGTTAGATTTCTTATAATATAACTAACTAGTGTTTTAGTTAAACTCAAATCATAAAGTAGATAATAGATAACATAATAATATGTAAATTATCACTTCAATATTTATGATAATTAATTTAAAAATAAATAAATATAAAAATATTGTATAAGGAAACGGGGTGCTACAATCTCCCACTTTAAAGAAAATTTCGTCCAAGAAATTTAATTTAAAGTATAACAACTATATGGATTTTAATTGTATAAAATATTATGTGGATAAGAATCTTTAGTTTATACTGTGCACTCTATTATCAAACGATATGATAGAAATGAAAGGTCAATTCTTAAATAATTGAATCACAAATAACATTAGGTCTGGTAAAGAATCAAAAGCAATAGATGGAATAAATTTTTGGAATCAATTGATTGGATAGGGACCAAATAAGTAGGTATATGTATATACGTATATGTGGCAGTAATCCTAATTAGAGATCTTAGACAGAGGCCAAAATCGAACCTAGACTATGATACCAACTGTAACACCCGACATCCCAATATACGGGTAGCATTTGGTGACGTATCATAAATGAATACGCCAAGTCTAAAACACATGAATGCATATGTACAACTACCACAAATACATACACATATATAATAAGATGAAAACTTGAAATTAAAATAATAAATTTCTTCCATAAATAATAATCAATGTGAGTTTATAGGAGGGCCAAACGATCTTTATTACATCATCGAAAAGTTTAAATAAACAAAAGGAAGATGGATAATAAAGTTTCTAAAGAAAAGAAGACAAATTAGAAGAGTCTCTATCGTGTCCCTTCTACAACAAAATGCACTTATTGAGAATCTACTAACTCCTTAAAATATGATTCCAACTGTGGTGGGTCTACCTCTTCGTTAACATGTAATCAGTATTTGGGCGTGCCAAACTATAATTGTTAGAATGACTTTGAAAGTGTTACAAAAAGATGGATAATAATACGCAGGCACGCTATGCATGATATATATGTATAATTATGCATGAAAAAAGTGATATAGAAAATATATGATAGGATAATAAAGAAAATATTTTATAGATTAAATTATGGATTTAATATACTTGTACAGAGAAAGGTATCTATAAATAGATCTTAGAGTTCTTTTTCTCTATAAAGCAAAATCGTTGTTTCTTTCAACAACACCCACACCCAAAAATTCCTCCCTTAAATAGCCAAAACTCTTCCCGTGCAATTTTCTTCAGATTTTTATTAATTTACAAGAAATAAGTTCTCTCCTCTTTGATTTCTCTTTGATTTATTCTTAATGAAAATTGATTTTTATCTCAAAACCTAGATCTACCATTTATATGGACGAATTTGAGTGAATTAAAATTAGATCCTTACTTTGTAGTATATTTGGTAGAGTTTAGCAAAGATGTGAGGATTTTTGATGAATTTTACGGATTTATCATGATATGCTAAAATCAAGGGTAGAAAAGTAAAAAATCTCACCTTTTTAACATTATATTTCATGAGTTGCTTGTGTGACTATGGTTTATCAAAGTCATGCAATAATAATCATATTAAAGTAGAATTTGACAATTTTTTAAGAAGAAATTGGGAAAATATGGAATTATGTGGATGAAATTAATTATAAAAAATACTAAAACTAATAATAATATAAAAAAGAAAAAGATAAAAGAAATTAACCAAAAGAAATATAATAAATAGAATAATTATGAGTTAAATTCATGAATAGATTTTTGAAATAATAATTATTCTAAATTATGTATTTTTTGTTAATCTTTACATAATGGCACTCAAAAAGCAGACAGTTTCCAAGAGGCCAAGAATAGAATTCTCTGGCCCATCTTCTCCACTAAGAATTAGAGTTGCAAAAGAATATAAGAAGATCTTGGAGAAGTACGATGATTTCAAACTTTTGCTAGAATGTGCAGTACATTATTCAAGATTGAATAAAAATTTGGCATTCAGAGTATAAATGGTAGCCTTGGAGTTGGAAGCACACAAAAGATATCACCACGCACTGGCATGCAATGAGATCATGCGTAAGTTTTATGCCAACTTGAACCAACAATGGGAGATCGATATGGATACTCCATTGTTTGGGGTAGGGAGATACCGTTCACAAGGAAAGAAATTGTAAGGACAATTTCTATACCCAATGTGCCTAAGGAGCACCCTTCTTTTGTAGATATTGTGAATGAGAGACCAAACGGCTCTCACAGGTTCAAAGAGCTCTGCGAGAATTTAAGTGATCTTATCTTCAATGAGAGCGTTTTGAAGGTTGACTAATCAAACAAGAGTATATCTTGGTAAGTCTTTATAGTAAATATAATATACTACCGTCCTGCTCAATAATCTAACTATATACGAGAGATGTAGTATTGTTAAACATGAATATGGAAGGCACGCATTTGATGTCCATCCATCATGTAATTCGCAATAGTTCAATGCATGGGTCATGACCATGAGTGTATCTAACATCAGAGAACGGCGAACCTCACTAAGTTTTGCCTTATTTGCTTACAAAAATTTGCTTGTATAATGGAGTTCATCTAGCACGAGGTGATATGTTTGAACTTCCTAGGCAACCATTTATGGATACCATAGTGCAAAGAAGCATGAGTGCCCGACATGCCTAGAAAGAACAGTAGGTGCAACACGAGCAACAACAAGCTGCTGCGCAACCTACCAGTCACGGAGAACAAGATCAGGAACGTGTCGAACAAGGGCAAGAACAACGAGATGCAGCGGATACAGTAGCCCGACCATATGAAGTAATACCCCCACACTATAAATGAGTCGATCATAAAGATGACGAACGCCTTTACTGTGAGAATGAACATACTTGAAGACAGGCATGCCTGAACTAAGCGTCGTTAACAATGTTATTAACGGCTACTTACCAGAGTATTTAGACAAATGGCTAGTGAGAATACCCATGTTTCTAAAGATAAGGATGAAAGGACGAGTTAGGAGACCATTGGTTTCCGTCGGTATCAAAGAAAAAAGTGACAAGAAGGTCTTCATCAGAGATGTCATTGATATCGACTATAAAAGGGTGTGAGTTTTTTTTTTAGAACCAACAAAACTAGGTGTATTCTAATTTTAACCTCTTATATTATTTCTTAGTGTATTACTTGTATAGTTATATTTTTTTGATGCACTAAGAATATTGCATAATTTAAGTTGGGGGTGGGATATATACACTGTACTTTACTATATCATAGGGTTGAAAAATTTCACTTCTTTGAAGTAAAATGCAAAATTAGAAGTACTTTACATGACATATTTATGAGATAGACATCTTAATTCTGATGCTTATATGATAATAGTTTTTATGTAGTTGATGAGTTCTATATATTGTATATTTATAACCTCCATATTATCTATTTTTGTATATAAATAATGCAACTCGGGTATTTTTAGTGTGTTTTTCAGATAAACTATTTCTACAAGGAGATGACATAAACTTAGAGCCGGATTAGAAAACCAAGTCCATAAAAGAGTTAAAAGTGAATTAAGTTACAAGATTATAAAGTTGCAGAGGATCAAAGTTCCTTACAGTCATTCAGATAAAAAATAAGAGACCAGAACATCATTCAGAAGAAAAGTGAAGCCAATTACTCACTGTTTTGCCACTATTTAGCGGTAATTGCCTCCAATTAGCTTTGGATGAATTTTCTATGGGGTATTCGATATAATTTTTTAGTTACTCACTTATACTCATATTAGGGTTTGGATCTACTATGCCTATATATTGGCCGTGTACTTGTAACTAGGGTTTTTTTATGCAATTCTGTACTCGAAAATTATTGAATAAAATTAGGATTTGCTGAAGGGGTGACGGCCACAATACCATACTCCAGAGATGCGTCATTGTTTAGAAGAGTGTTCTTATAAGTCTAACCATGTTATTTGCTTTTTAGGCAAATTTAACAGATTTCTGGTATAGATTCTTTATAGCTTTTATAGAAAAATAGGATTTTCAATGCTTTCAAATAATAAAAATATGATCCTGCTAATTAGAACCATAAGTAGTTAATTTTCTTTAGTTCTAGCATGTAGATGAAACTAAAAATCCACCATATAGTTGCTCTCTAGTGTTTTCTTCCTAAATAAAATAATAAAGATAATATTTTTCAATGAAAAGATTAAAACATAACAACTCGTAGATTAATATTTTGATATGTTATACTTGAATTAGATTTCTTGATAGTCTATACTTAGTTAGCGTCTGGGATTGTTACTTTTAATCTTTATCATAAAATTATCTAATGATTTAGTTTATTTTTATAAAAAGTTGTATCTTTGATGCGTTATACTTGCACATCACTTGATAATACATGCTTAAAATACTTAAAGTAAAGATTAAAACTAAAAAATTATTTTTTTATGATAGGAAGAAGATAATAGAAGTACTACATGGTTGGAAACTAGTAGATTCTATATTCTAGGCTAATTAGAATAACTCTCATTTATCTTAGAACTCTTAGTTAATTCGTTACGACTAAAGAATTAATAAGAATGCAGAACACCTTAGATTCTGGTGGAAACGACCTATTTGCACTACAACCGGCACTGTGAGAGACAACCTCTCTCAGGGATCAATGGTGTTTTTTTACTTTTTCTAACGTTTTATGGGTTAATAGTATATGTTGAGTGTGCAGGGACCAGAAAGTGTAGATATAGGAAGGTAAAAGGGATCAGAAAAGCTTAAGAATTGCGTAGCAGAAACTAGAGAGATAACCTCTCTGGTTCTGCCACTAATTAGTGACAATAACCACCAAATAGGGGTAGCCAAGGTGAGCTCTGACCCCAATTTCTCATTCTATGTTTTGCTTCTCTGGTTTTATAAAAAAAATTAAAAAAAAATAGTAGAAATAGTATAGCATCACATTTTTTTTCTTCGATCATATATCTTCCACCATTTTATCTTCACCACATCCTACTACTTGTATTAGTTTAGAAAACTCACGCATCCACTCACGGTCGTTGATTCATACCACATTGGACCTGTGATCAATTTGATCGACTAGTGAGATCAAATTTGCTCATGTGAGAAAAGATGGACTAACTGATCTCAATCCTTCAGGATCGATGTTACCCGTTGTGCACACGCTACCGTCATGTATCAAACTTCCACACGCAGCGGGTAATCAATATGAACTGAAATTAAAGTACAATAGTATGCTTTCTAAATTCACTGGTTCTGATTCTGATGATGCATATCTCTTTATCAGTGAATTTTAAGAAGTGTGTGTGATGATTAAACTGCAACACTTATCGGAAGTTACAATTAAGCTCCACTTCATTCCATTTTCTCTTAAAGATAACACCAAGAAGTAGTTGTACAGTATGCCTACTGATTCAATCACTTTTTGGGATGAATTCGTTTTAGTTTCTCTTATGAAGTATTATCCCACGCACAAGATGACAAAAATTCAAAATCAAATTAATCAATTCCGTCAAGTGCCAAGAGAACCCTTCTGGAAATACTTGGAACAGTTCAAAGATTTATTAGCTCAGTTCTCCCATCATGCGATAGAAAAGTGACAGTTGTGTTAAATCGTGTACGAAGGACTCGATTACATATCCAAATCTCTTCTTGAGTTCATGTGTTAGGGGGATTTCATGAAAAAGAATGAGCATAAAGCGTGAGACTTTCTTGAGAATCTATTATGGAAAACTATGCAGTAGGAGAGTCCCACAGAGAAATCCAATACATCAACGTCTACAAATAAGGGTGGGATTCATAACATCGACAGTTTGATAGCTACCGAATCTAAGATTACAAAGCTTATGCGGAGAATTGTGGCATTAGAGACTTCAAGTGCTCCACTAGTGGGTCAAGTCAACCAAATACAAGGTCCTACATGCTTTAATTGCGGAACTCCAAATCATGTCATGGAGGAGTGTCCACTGTTAGTGAATTCTATGGGTCCGATACTTGAGCAGGCAAACGCCTTATATCCAAAATCTATAAATAATCCATATGCTCCTATATACAATCATTACTAGATGAACCATCCAAATCTCTCTTGGGGTTAGGGGCAATATCAGAGAACCCCCAACCCTAACATGCAGCCTCTAACCAATAGTCAGTTTTCAAGACCAAATGTGAGTGCTTATCAACACTCAAATGCTTTAAATTATGGGAACAATTAGAATAGATCACCTGCACAAAATCAATCACATCCACAACAGGGGTCTAACAATGATCAAGAAAAGCAAGTTCAGTCACTTGAGAAGAGTGTTGAAAATCTTCTCAAGTCCTTGGTGTTGAAAATCTTCTCAAGTCCTTGTCCAACCTTGACATACATATGCAAAATCTCATCAAAGTGTCAACTGATTTTATTCAAAGAATATATCAGCACCTGCTCATAAACTCTCAGGTTATTAAGAACTTAGAGCAGCAGATTAGACAATTAGCGAGTCAAATAAGTGAACGTGGTAAGGGTACTTTTCCAAGCAACCCTTAACAAACCCTAACACTAGTTCCTCTAACTCTAATCAGTCGCATGTCAACCAAATTAATGCCATTCACACGCTTTGCTCTGAAAAACTGGTTGACAATCATGTAGCCATGCCATCTGATTCCACTACTAGTGCACGGCAGGCTACACTCTTTGATTCCACAATCCATCATCATCTCATAACTCACTATCATTATCATCCCAAGATCCACCCACTAGTATGATAGAGGAGTCTGACCTCTCTAAATATGATCTTCCTATCGACCATACTTATAAGTCGAATGCTCTCTATCCAAATCGATTAAAGAAAAATTCTCCTCAGATTGAGCGCATCCTTGAGTTATTCAAGTGAGTTAAGGTCAATTTTTCTCTTCTTGATGCAATCCAATAAGTACATGCTTATGCAAAATTCTTAAAGGATTTATACACAAAGAAGAAAATAACAAATGTTCCAAAAAAAATCTTTCTAGCTGCTAACATCTCTAGCATCCTCTCTCAGTTAGTACCTGTGAAGTACAAAGACCCTTGAAGACCTACTGTCTCCTGCACCATAGAAACTACAGTGATTGAAAGGGCTCTACTAGATTTAGGAGCAAGTGTCAACTTGCTTACATATTCAGTGTACCAGCTGTTAAAACTTGGAGAGTTGAGACCTACAAGGATTACGTTACAGCTAACCGATAGATATGTGAAGAAGCCTATATGAGAGATTGAGAACGTTTTGATTAAAATTGGAGAGTTTATTTTTCTAGTTGATTTCATAGTTTTCGAGACTCAACCTGTGGTGGACCCACAGTATTGTATCCCAGTTATTTTGAGACGTCCATTCCTGACCACTTTTAATGTTGTTATTAATTGTCAGAGTGAATCGATGAGACTTTCTTTTAGAAATATGACACTTAAATATATTTAATCTAGGGCGCCAATCGAGTGATCCACATAATGGCCCCTAGAGGTGAATATGATCCAAGGGTTGTCTAGTGAGCACCAAGAGGAGAAATTTTTTGACAAGCTGGATAGTTTAGTTGATGAGAGTTTATTCTTAAATCCGCTCGATGGACTCATCTAATTATGTGTCTTCCACTCGATGGGAACTTCCACCTGAGTCATTCATGACTGAACCACGAGTTCAGTTACGACGATCTATTGAGTGTCCACCTGAGCTTGAGATGAAGACACTTTCGAGTCATCTTAAGTACGTTTTTTTGGATGAACACGACATACAACCAGTCAATATCTCTACAGATTTGACTGAGGCTTAGGAGAAAGAACTCATATCAGTTTTGAAAGCACGTAAGGAAGCTATAGGCTGGAGTATGACCGATATAAAGGGGATTAGTCAATCTATAGTGCAGCATAGAATTCATTTATTGGATAATGCACGACCTACAAGAGATCCTCAATATAGGTTGAATCCAGTAATGAAAGAAACTACAAGAAAAGATATTCTTAAGTGCGTTAATAATGGGATCATCTATCCTATCTCTGATAGTATATAAGTGATCCCGGTTCAAGTAGTGCCTAAGAAGTATGGAATCACTGTAGTCAAGAATGATGTAAATGAGTTTATCCTGATGCGCATGCAGACGAAATAGTGAGTTTGCATCGATTATAGGAAGCTGAATGTTGCAACTAGGAAGGACTACTTCCCTTTGCCTTTTATTGATCAGATGTTGGAATGGCTGGCCAGACATGAGTTCTATTATTTCTTAGATGGATATTTTGGCTACAACCAAATTCTCATTGGTCTAGAGGATTAGGAAAAGACCATGTTCACGTGTCCATTTGGCACCTTTGCATATAGACGCATGCCCTTTGGGTTATGCAATGTGTCTGCCATATTTTAAAGGTGTATAGTAAGTATTTTTCTGACATGGTTGAATGATTTCTTAAAATTTTCATAGATGACTTCTCTATCTTCGGAGATTCATTCCAAGAGTGTTTGCATCATTTAGAATTAGTTCTCACATGTTGTCACGAGAAACATTTGACACTCAATTAGGAAAAATATCATTTCATGGTCAAAAATAGCATAGTGCTATGGCATGTTATCTCGTAGGATGGTATCGAGGTTGATAAAACTACGGTGGACCTCATAGTGAATCTTCCATCTTCGTGATCAGTGAAAGATATACACTCCTTCCTTGGCCATGCTGAATTCTAAAAAACATTTATCAAAAATTTTAGCAAAATCGCTAGGCTTTTGACACATCTACTGGCTAAGAATGTTCCATTCAATTTCACACCTGATTGTCTTAGAGCATTTGAGCAGCTCAAGAAGGTACTTACCACCACTCCTATCATCTATGCACCAAACTAGAGTTTATCCTTTGAGCTTATATGTGACGCATCTGATTATACTATCGGTGTCGTTCTTAAACAACGTATTAATAAGTAGCCATATGTAATTTACTATATGAGTAGGACATTTAATGACGTCTAGTTGAACTACTCTACCATAGAGAAAGAGCTTGAAAAGTTTTGAAAAGTTTCGCTCCTACTTGATTGGATCACGGATTATCGTATATAGTGATCATGCTGCTTTAAAATATTTGTTGACCAAGAAAGATGTAAAAGTAAGGCTCATTCGATGGATCATCTTATTATAAGAGTTTGATCTTGAGATATTAGATAAGAAATATGCTAATAATCTAGTAGCTGATCACTTGTCTCGCCTGCCCAATACTCAAACTAATTCTTATCCCATAAATGAATCATTTCCTTATGAGAAATTGCTTTAACGCGTGAACCATGGTTTGCCAATATTGTGAACTATCTTGTGACTAAAGAGATTCCATCCCATAGGTGCGAGCAAGACCGAGATAGATTCTTATCCCAAGTAAAGTTCTTTTTTGGGATGAACCATTTCTATTCAAATATTGTCCAAACAGGATCATACGTCGATGCATACCTGACGATGAGATACAAAGTGTCCTCTCTTTTTGTCACGATCTTGCTTGTGGATGACACTTTGGTTCAAGAAAAACGGCTGAAAAGATATTACAGAGTGGCTTTTATTGCCCAACTCTTTTTAAAGATACTATGAAATATTGCAAAACTTGCACATGATATTAATTCATATGCAAAATTTCACGGCGCAATATGATGTCTCTATAACCTATCCTTGATGTCAAAATATTCAACGTATGGCGTATAGAATTTATGGGACCGTTACCCAACTTATTTGGAAACCAATACAAATTGGTCATTGTCGATTAAGTTTCTAAATGGGTAGAGGCAATTGCCGCAAAATCGAATGACAATAAAGTTGTTGTTAAGTTCTTAAAAGAGAATATCTTTTCTCGATTTGGTATTTCTCTAGCTATCATTAGTGATAATGGTACCCATTTTACTAACCGGTCATTTGAGGCGCTCATGAGAAAATATTCCATTACCCATAAGTTAACTACACTGTATTATCCTCAAACTAGTGGGCAAGTGAAAGTTTTCAATAGCCAAATAAAACTGATTTTGGATAAGACAATGCAAAACAACAGAAAAAATTGGTCATGTAAACTAGAGGATGTATTATGGGCTTATCCTACCACTTACAAAACCAATCTAGACATATCTCCCTATCGGCTAATATTTGGAAAAGCGTGTTATTTACCGATAGAGTTTGAGTATAAGGTTTTATGGCCATAAAGTTTCTTAATTTTAAGCTCAAAAAAGCCAGCGCGCAACGAAGGCTACAACTTAATGAGCTTGATGAGATTATAAGAGATGCATATGAAAACACTAGGATTTATATAGAGAAGACTAAAGTGTTTCATGACAAAGCGATAATTTGCAAGTCATTTACACCAGAAAAGAAAGTTCTCTTATATAATTCGAAGCTATATTTATTTCCAGAAAAATTGAGGTCAAGATGGAGTGGACCGTACATAGTACGGGTTGTACACCATCTAGTGCAATGATCTCGAGAACCCTAAAAACGGTAATTTATTTAAAGTGAGCGATCAGATATTAAAATTGTTTTTAGAGACTCGAGCGAGCGATAATGTAGAGGTCGTGATACTTCACGACCCAATCTATGCATAGGGGCATGTATTCATTTGTATATTAGAGTGTATATTATGTATATTATGTATTACTAACTTGATGCACGGTAAAATAGAAGTTGAGGGCTGCAAAGTAAAATTAAAGAAAGGTGAGGGGCTGCTCAAAATTTTTCAACACTATAAATTCACCAAACCAACCCCAAACTAACCCTAGTTGCCCTCATCTTCCCCAAAGCCTCCATTGTCTTCTTTGTTTCTTCTTTTCAAATCAGCAGAGATTTCCAATATTGAGCTCAAAACAGAGATAACCAGCAAACAGAACTCCTCATCAGCTTCCTCCTCCTAGTGGTCGTGCCCCAGCTTCACCCATTATGCCACTTAATAGCAGCCAAAACCGCCAAATAGCAGCAAATATTGGGTTTCTCCCCCTGAAACTTCAGGGAGGTGAGTTTTCTAGATACTCTGTTTACTGTTAAATTAGAAATATTTTCTGAGGTATCTAGAATAGTCCAATGGCATGGTTTGTTTGTGAGAAATATTTTGGTGAGATTTTTGCTGCATTTTCATTATATTTTCTATCCACTATAGAAACTTTGGAATGGAATTACTTGTTATACATGTCTGCGTCATTTTACATCCTAGAGTTAGTAGAAGAGTTTTATGCGAGTTTTGTGAAATCTGATATTTTAGAGGATTGCAAAACCATTAAACTCCAATTGCGTGGAGAAATTCGTGATGTGCATGCAACGGCCATCTCTACATCCACTAGTATGCTCCTTCACTCTGGGAATCAAACCCCGAATGCGATTGAGGAGTATCTTACATGGATGGGTCCCAATTGCACACTGACACGTTATAGAGGGATCAACAGTAAGACACTTTCTCGCAATATATACGCAACTTGCCATTGGATCAACACCAGTGTAATGGTATTGCACATATGTCTTCATTTTACACACCCACGTTATATATTGTTGATTGCATCATGCGTCAGGATAATCATTTTTGTATATGCACACAATTAGTTGACACGAATATAGAAGCTAAGATGCGGTCGAGAACTAGTTTGCCTCTACCATGCATGTCTGATTACACAATTGTGTCGCAATGCAGAATTTGATGCATATGCATCCTCACATGTGTCTATAGCCTTAGAGCACGTATCGGTGACATATCACACTGTTATTCCAGAAGATTAGAACAGAAATACGATTGAATAAGATATATATATGCCACCGATTTGACATAAGAGGAGGAAGATGATGCTTTTTTTGACCAAGACCTGCCAGTGGACCCACTGAGCAATGTTGCCTGGCTTGGTCTTGGAAAAATATGGCGTCGATTAAAACAAATTAACCGTGGAGGGGATTCCACTGCACGTACACGTCGTGCACTAGAAGAATCGAGCAGGAGGCAGAGAGGACGACACTGATGATTTATCTATGAGGGTATATACAAGTTTAGATGTGAGGGAGTGGGTTAGGAACTTTTTTGTGTTTTTCTAGGATTTGTAGTTTTCTCTAGAATTTTTATTTTATTTTTATATTTTGTGTCTTTATAGGATTTTTAGTTTTTATAGGGTTTTTATTTTATTCTTTAATTTTTTAGTTTCATTATTTTACACTTTGAGTAATTTTTAGAGTAACAAAATAAATTAGAAAAAATTAAAAAAAAGTAAAAATCTGATAAAGATAAAAAATTCCAAAAATATTTTCTTCAATAAATCAACCTAATTATAAATAAAAGAATAAATTTAGATTTGAAGTTTGATAGGAGAGTAGATTGGATAATACACTTAGAATTTTATAAAAAAATAAAAATCCAAAAAATAAATACTGCTAATCGTAATTTTGAAGTAAGTATATATCTATTTTTCACTTTACAATAATTTATTAGGCTAAGAACAAAGATGATAATGATTTAGTAGTCTTCTCTCTCTAAACAAGAAAAAAAAGAATAAAAAAAGTTGAGCCTGGTATTTAAGGCAATAATCTTTTAAAAAAGAAGAAGAAGAAAAATGGATGAATTTGGTATTTAAGGCAATAATCCTAAAAAAGAAAAAAAAGAAGATGAGCCTGGTATTTAAGGTAATAATTATTTAGAAATGAAAAAAGAAAAAAAGAGTATGATCTGAGTAATCGGATACTTTGTGCCTAAGCAAGCATGAATATTCACATGAAAGGTAAAAATATTCGCAATAGAGAGAGAGAGAGAGAGAGAGAAAGAGAGAGAATTTGTTTAGAAAGAAGAGATGAATCATGAGTTAGAATTTGAATTCAAAACCGAAATAGACTATCACACATGCACGTAGATGTATAGGAGCGAATGAATTATCTATTAGTGGGTATTGAAATATAAGATTTGAATTTTTTATTAAAATAATAGGTGTATTTGATATGATACTTGATTTGAAAACTAATAATCAAAATGCGTTCTTGAGTTTGTATATTAGAAAGATTAATTGAAGAAAATATCAAAAAAATATTTTTTTTTTTGTATAAATTTCTTTTATTTTTCTTGATATTTGATTATCCATTTTTTCTTTTTTTTAATTTCCTTAAAATAACTTTTTCATGAATTTTGTGGGTATATTCACTGCAAACACTCACGAGACACCACCCGTCCACTAAGATAATATAGGGGTTTAACGGCTTGTTGCACATGCTAACTGTAATCGCGATTCCTGTGAAAGTGAGTTAGGATCTTTCTTTTTCTTTTTAGGTCTAGGTTTTGCTCGAGAACTAGCAAAAGATAGATATGAGAGTGTGATGAGTGCTATATATTGCATATTTATAGCCTCCATATTATCTATTTTTGTATATAAATAATGCTACTCGGGTATTTTTAGTGTATTTTTTAGATAAACTATTCCTACAAGGAGATGGGATAAATTTAGAGCCAGATTAGGAAATCAAGTCCAGAAAAAAGCTAAAAGTAAATTAAGCTACAAGATCATGAAGTTGTAGAGGATCAAAGTTCATTATAGTCATTCAGATCAAAAGTGAGAGACCAGAACATTATTCAGAAGAAAAGTGAAGCCAATTACTCACTGTTTTGCGCTATTTAGCAGCAATTGCTACCAATTAGCTGCTCCATGGGGCCCACATTGGATGAATTTTCTACAGAGTTTTCAATGTAATTTTTTAGTTACTCACTTATACTCATATTAGGGCTTGATTCTCCTAGACCTATATATTGGCCGTATACTTGTAACTCGGATTTTTTTAATGCAATTTTGTACTCGAAAATTATTGAATAAAATTAGAGTTTGTCGAAGGGGTGACGGTCGCAATACCGTGCTCCAGAGGTGCGCCATTGTTCAGAAGTGTGTTCTTATAAGTCTAATTATTTTATTTGCTTTTTAGGCAAATTTAATTGTTTTCTAGTATAGATTCTTTATAGTTTTCATAGAAAAATGGGACTTTTAATGTTTTCAAATAATAAAAATATGATCTTGCTAATTAGAACTATAAGTAGCTAATTTAATTTAACTCTAAAATGTAGATGAAACTATGAATCCACTATATAGTTGTTTTCTAGTATTTTCTTCCTAAATAAAATAATAAAGATAAGATTTTTCAATGAAAATATTAAAATATAACAACTCGTAGATTAATTCTTTGATAGGTTATACTTGAATTAGATTTCTTAATAGCCAATACTTAGGGTTTGGGATTATTACTTTTCATCTTTGTCATAGAGTTATCTAATAATTTAGTTTATTTTTATGAAAAGTTGTATCTTTGATGCATTATACTTGCACACCACTTGATAACACATACTTAGAATACTTAAAGTAAAGCTTAAAACTAAAAGATCAAATTTTTATGATAGGAAGAAGATAATAGAAGTAATAACTAATGGATTCTATATCCCAGACTAATTAGAATAACTCACATTCATCTTAGAGCCCTTAGTTAATTCATTAGGACTAAAAGTTAGTAAGAATGCAAAAACACCTTAGATTCTCGTGAGAACGACATGTTTGCGCTATAACCGACACTGTGCGCTTGCAGTAGATTTTTCACATCAGTAGTCTTAGTTGAGATTTTAAATCCGACAATAAGATATATAGATATTTAAGATTAGAATCAAGTATGCACTCTACACACTTACACGATAAGTCATGAAAACTTGATGACAAAGAGATAACTTAAAAAGGAGATATATCATATATGTAAAAAAACTAAAAAAAAACAAAGTGAGATTGGTACTTAAGGCAATAGATTTTGGATATGTAAAGTATATAAAATAAATAAGTGAAAGTAAGTATTAAGTAGTTCGGTCCATACGTCTCGGTAAGTGTACGTATTCATAAGAATGATACTTATAAACTTTATTATATTCATGAGCCGAGTAACTAGGCATTTGTGTCTCGGTAAATATGAATGTTCACATGAAAAGTAAGTGTCTATGAAAAGAAAAAGAAAAAAATAAAATATATGCATATACATGGAAAGGGTCCATATTAGTTTGATTGGAGTTTGAGACTTGACAAAACTTATTTACACACTCACAATAGTGCATAGGAGAGGACAATTGAAAGTAAAAGTATATCTACGATACGATTTAAATGATTAAAATAGATAGATAAGAGTATTTGATTATAAGTGATTTATTAATATTGATATTTTCATGAATATTTGTGTATATCTCTAATTGAGCTTGATATGGAAAACAAGTGAAAACCAAAAAATATAAGTATAATAATATTGTAGATAAATAGTTAATAGGATACAAATATTTTTTAGTTTCTTTATTTTATACTTATCCTTATTTTTTTAGTTTTATTTATTTATTAATCTCAAACATTTCTTGATTTTTGTGGGTAACATTGTTTACGGTGAAATTTTTGGGTTTCTCTTTATTGTCATTGACATTAAATTATAATGATCTCAAAATTATAATAAAAAGAAAATTACAATCAAAATAGAAAACAAGAAGAGATATTTAGAAATTTATCTCTCTTTTACAAAAGTGGTGAGCTCTTCACATGGCTATGAGATTTGCTTTGACCCTTGCTACTACCTGACATAGATGAGAGCAGTATGGCCAGTATGGTAACGACCAGTTTGCTTATATACTTGAGCAGCATGGTCAGCATAGTAACGATTAGTTTACTAATTTTTATAAATACGCCTAGGCACGTTAAATTTACCTTGGGTCTCTTCAAAGATGACTTCCACAATGCCTCATGACGTCTATTTATAGACAGAAGTTAGATGGATCACCTGCTTTGTAGAGAAGGATTGGAATATACTGTAATCCAATTAAATATTTAATTTAATCTAATCTGATTTAGTTCAATGTACCTGGTCTTGATTTGATTAAGGGAGGATTTAGCAGAATCTCTGAAATTTCCAGTTTGATTAGATTAAATTTAATTTGGATTTGATTACATTTGAGATCTCCATCCATTTTGAAATTTTATTTGGATTCTTTGAGATATTGGCAGATATGAGCTCCCTCCTTATCAATTTTTTCCTATCAACAAATATCACTGGAAACTCTCACAAGAAATTACTCGTCTACTAGAGTAAGCTAGGGGTTTAACGGCTTGTTATACATGCTAAGTGCAATCATGATTCCTACGAAAGTAAGTTGGGATTTATTTATTTAGGTCTTTAGTTTATTTTCTTTAGTTTATAGATTTTTTATGGACTGGAAAAACTCAAGTTGGGATGTGATTATGCTTAAAAAGTATAATATTTATAGTTTATTTTGTACAAGCGTAATCCAATTTTATTGATTAATGCAAAAAATTAATAAAAAAAATTTATTGATCAAATTCCTCACTATGATATTTTTCTTGTGTTTTCTAATGTTTTTGTAGTGTTTTATATACAAGGAAATCAAAATATCGAACCGTATCTCAAATATTAGTTTAGAACTGTGCATTTTAAGGAATGGCCATCAACAGCCATAAGCATTGTCGTCGACAGTTATCAACTGGGAATCATAATACCCGGGAGCAGCCGTCGATAGGTCCGTCGAAGGGAGCAGCTACATAGTTAATTTTTGAAGATTTTTTAGAAGAATTAGGAGTTTTCTACTAAATATAATTCTTATTAGGGTTTAGTAAGGCTATAAATAACAAATGAGTATCAAGTTTTGCAATGCTTAGCACCGTTTGAGAGAGAATAATATAGAGTTTTAGATTCAAAATTTAGTTTTTGTACTCGTTTATAGAAATCAATAAAAAGTATTTTTTTTCTCTTTATTCACAACTATGATGAGTATGAGTGGCTAAATTCTTGAGTTAGAACAGATAGAATAACGAATCCTAGGTGATTTATGAGTATGTATTCTTATACGCTTATTAGTTTTAATTGTTTTATATGAAATTGATATCTTTGATTTTTTGCTATCTTTGAAAGGATTAAATATGGTTTTGAGTTTTTGATGCTTCATAGTTTGATGATATATTCGTTACTTAGTTTTTTATATACCATAAACTCTTTAGGCACGGTGTATATTTAGACTTTGAGCATTTATTTTTGTTATTCATATTGCATACTTCGATAAACTCAAGATTCATATAGGATTAACTTGGAGAAATTAGTCAAAGTATCAAAGTTCATAACTTTATATATTTTGTGCTTAATTGAATTATTTTTCAGTTGTAAGAAAACCACGTGATCTATGCAACTAAGATAAAAATCATAAATATATCCAGTAAATTATCCTATGAGGGAGTTATATCCATCTGACAAGAAATTTTAGTATAACTAAATTTTTCATCTTTAATTTTAGTTTAGTTATAAAAATCCAAACTTTACTTTTATTTTAGTACCGTAATTTATTCTAGTGTCACACAGTTAACAAACGATTTTTGAGAGAACGATTTTCGATTTCTTATTACTTGTCGATCTCTTGTACCTGAGAGTGTATAATTTAGATCGTAGTTAAGAATCATACACGGAATTGGAGTCTCCTCACATGTGTTGACCACTTAGCAATCAACGTTGCTACTTGGCGACAAATTAGTTAAGTCGCAGCTGGAATTTTTTTTAGAAGTTTGTATATTTTTAGGTCTTTTTCTAGGTCGATTAGGGTTTTATAATCGGGGTCTATTTATATGTTGTAATCATTGTAGAAAGAGCAATGCTTTGTACTTATTTTTAGTAAATTAATTAAAAACAAGATTGGATTTTGCTAAGGAGACAGGCGCCATATTGGATTTCTATAGCACTTGATTTCTTCTTCATCAATATTTTTTGGTGCTAGGTAAATTGTTTATTACTTTCATAGACATATTTTATTGCTTTAATAGATAGATTTATTGCTTAGATAGAAATAATTAGTTTCTTTGTGTTTTCTTCAATAAAAATAATTTTTTTATGGTAGATAATATGAGTAGCTAATTTTTCAGAGCTCTAAGATGTAGATAAAGTTAAACGAAACAATATTAACATGCATTTCATCTTTTTTCTAATAAAATAACTTGATGATTTTTTAGTAGATGAAAGTAGAGGTATTAACTTGTAGGTCTAGGATTTTGATAGGTTATTCTTATTCTATTTTTGATAGTATGTGCTTAATTTTGATTTGAAATTAGTAATCTTTATTGAATCTATCTAGTAATCGATTTCATATGATTTGATATGATATTTATATTTATTTATTTATTTTGTTGATTTATACTTGCACGCCACTTCATTGGTCATGCTTACGATCAAAGATATTAAAATCAAATTAAATAGATCAACTAATTAATATATAACTTGACCGTTCATGCTAAAAAGTAGGAAAGAAGAATAATTCAATTGTTATATCGTTTGTTTAATAGATTCAATCATTTTAGGCTTATTTCTTAGAAATCATTGATCAAACTCTTTCACCCATAGTTTCTTAGTAATTAACTCATTAGATTAGAGATAAAAGTAAGATTGCAAAGTACCTAAGATCCCTTATGAGACAACATGCTTGTGCTATAATTGATATTATGTGCTTGCAGTAAATTGATTCATGTCAGTAGTCCTGTCAGATATGCTAGAAAGAGCATAACCAAATTAGATTGATCGTGATACTCGGAAGTTGATAGATGTTATATGCAACAGATGTCCCATCCGATTCATCCTGCCATTGCCAAGGGCTCTCGATCTCAACGAATTAAGATGTTACATCATCTCCGTAACAAAGACCAGGGTTGGCCTAGAGGAGGCTAAGGAGGAGAGGCAAGACTTAGACATCAAGGGCAAGGCACCTATGATCTTATTAGTTCCAGGTCTTATCTGTGTATATTATACTTTCATATGTTATGATATATCGTAATACTCTTTCTCTTTCTCTCCCTCTACTACAGTTTCATTTTGACTTTATTAGTGGACCTATATAGTTTGTATATACATGCTTATGTTTTTAAAGATGTAATTATTATCTCTTATTACTAACTCCACTCTTAGTCTAAATTGTATAAACAAATTAAGGCCTCGTCCATGCTAACTATAAAGTGTGCTCCCTAGTGACACACTCTATTTTTGAGAGCAAGAGAAAATTGTGTTAAGTTATTCAGACTTATTTCTCATGCTCTAGTGAATTATTACCAAGATTGATTTTGTCATTTCTTTAAATAAATTATTTTCTTTGAGAAAACCTTGTATGCATGTGTGTATGTGAAAATGGCAGTATAATTGTGTGGCTT
Organism: Dracaena cambodiana; assembly: GCA_036321105.1. Lineage (NCBI taxonomy): Eukaryota > Viridiplantae > Streptophyta > Magnoliopsida > Asparagales > Asparagaceae > Dracaena > Dracaena cambodiana. Next base: position 29,684,654 of record JAYEPQ010000001.1, read on the forward strand.
TACTGTATTTTAACCTGCACCGATTTGTTTTAAATATATTTTTAAACACTATCCATACTTTGAGATACAGGGTACTACATCTACTGACGAATCAATAGCCTAAGTGTTACCACTTGTTTCTGTATTGAAATAACGATCCCGAAGCGGACTAGATGGTTGATGAATACGTGAATTGAATGCACGCAGCTTGGCCAACCCACAAATACGCATGCTTCAAGTGTAGCATGTAAGATGAAAATAAGAATATCATAGGGTCGTGACTTGCCCTGATGAAGGACCCTCCGATGCTCGTGCTAGCTGTTTGTAAGATAGCGAACGCAATAGCTAAACTAAGAAAGTGATATTAGTATCAGAGTGATCGCACTGTGGATCTGTTTATAGATGGATGAAGGGGTAATTAGATTATTTGTAGTGGGACCCCAAGTCCTTGGTGGGGCCAGCCGAAATGTGCTTGGATGATCCCACTTGGGCCTCCTCTTGGGCCACTGCTTTTGACCGTTTATTGTCCTTGGTGCACATTAGTTGACTGGACTAGGGTCCCATCCGGATTGAGTTTGTATCCTGCTAATTAAGCTCTATTAATTTTTACAATAACGGTACTCCTACAAAGATTATTCCTACACGTGATAGATCAACAATGCATGTGACATATCTTGATAATAATTCTTGAATATTAGATGCAAAGGTCCAAGATAATGATTTTTCCTTCTAAC
>JAYEPQ010000001.1:29690366-29742866 GCA_036321105.1 Dracaena cambodiana
TGATGTCAGTACAACAGAAAGAAACTCCAGATTTATGGAGATATCTCGCAAATAAAAGAAGGGTAACACAACCCCATCAGTCCTGCTACTGTGAGGAATTGATTGCGGCAGTTTTGACTCACTGTCGTTGTCAAGCCCCAAAACCATCTGCATTTAACCAGTTGTCAGCACTGGAATCTAATATTCAAAAAAGAAGATAGTTGCAAAAACAAAAGTCCGACTCAGATCAAGACTTACCTACTTTCACGTCGAATGTGGTGGATAAAGGCAAGAAACCAGTCGTCAAAAGGTATGTCTCTGATACGGAAACAGAGAAAACCTTTCATCATACCTGCATCAGGTCAGACATGACGGCTCCCCACGGTTACGAAAGATTGGCAGGGGGTTCTGATGAGGAATATGAAGAGTTTAGCGAGAATTTGGCTATAGCAACACCGCGATTGCATGATTCCTCTTGGTTCGGCAGAACGACGGTCCACATGGTTGAACGGTCGGCCGAGATGAGTCAAAAGATTTAGACGCAAGAACGCTTCATCCAAGAGCAGCAACAGAGCATTGAGGATCTCAAAGCAATGATTTCAAAGGTCTTGGAGAACACTCAAAAGAGCACCGAAAACGGAGCAGGGGGTTCTTCCTCTTCTGATGAGGCCAAGAAGGAAGAGACTAAATCCAATCCAGATACCGAGGTAAAAGGCAATGAGGACAAATATTATGTTGACCCTCATGCTGAAAGAATGCAGAAACTTAAAAGCCAGATAGAAGTTTTAATGCGCCGAAAAGAATTGCAGGAGGCCGGAATTACGAGACCCTACCCAATAGAGTGGGAGTCCGTACCATTTCCAACAAAATACAAGCCTCTCGTGTTAGAGTCATATGATGGAAAGGGATCCCCGAACCAACATATGCACTACTTCCTTTCGCAGACCGGCCATCTCATGGGCAATGACCCAGTAATGACAAGAATTTTTGCAAGTACTCTGCGAGGGCCTGCATTCACTTGGTTTATGCAGTTGCCCCCAGGAACCATTAATACCTGGTTTGACGTAGAGAGAGAGTTCCTAACTCGCTTTGAAGACGACACTGAAGTATCCATTCACTCTCTTCTGGCAAATAAGCAAAAAGAAGACGAGACGGTTAAAAGTTTCGTTGAGCGTTTCCGTGAAATGTCAGTGCGATGCAAGCATGGCATGCCGCAGGAAACATTGGTGGAGACTTGCAAACATAATCTCCAGACCAGGATATTAATCAAAATGGGAGCAGTAGAGTCAAAAACCTGGAAAGATCTAGTCAAATAAGGACAGCAGGCGGAGGACATAATCCACCGTATTAATGAATACCATGCCGAGAGAAGAATGATCATGAATCTGCCGCAGCCACAATCATCACATCCTAAGGGAAATAAGACGATGACCACCAAATCTGCTGCCAACAAAAAATCACAAAATAGTCTAGATTCATCTAGATCGCAACGGACATACGGTTTCAAGGATGAGCAAACAGTGACTCTGTTTAATTTACTCAATAAAAAGGGGATGCTCAGGTTACTCGAAAATCAGAGGCCAGAGGAAACTGGAAGAACAGATGATCCCAAGTATTGTCTCTTCCATCAAAATATCGGGCACCCAACCAAAAATTGTCATGATCTGAAAGATAAAATTCAGACACTTGTCGATGCAAACGTGATCCAGTTGAGACCTGAACAGAAGAAAGTGTTCGCGAATGCAATCTACAAAATTTGATGGCAAAATGCCTGTAAAAAAAATTCAAAAAAAAAATCAGAAAAAAAAAGAAATAAAAAAGAAGAAAAATGTATGAGTTTTTGTTGCCCAATGCCGCCAAGGTAACGGGAAGAGAGTAAAACTGTCGTTAACCCTATCATACTGGGGTATAGTATGAAATCAAACAGCCCAAAGTAAGAACGAGACGCTATGCCAGCGTAAGGTCATCCAGATGCGAGACAAACTCAAGATTAAACCAGCATGCATGGTTATACCAGTGTGCGAGGCTAAGCCAGCGCACAGAATTCACTAGAGTACAAAAGTGAACAGAAATACGTTGATAAGTTTAGCCCCACAGTCTGTTGCAAAGAAGAGAAATCAGTCTATCACTACATGACGAAACTCATAGATAGCCAAACAAGTCCCATGCAGGGGGTGGGACCCATATCCAACCAAACAAAGATATTTATGAAGCCAGCGCAAAAAAACGTGAGGCTAATACCTACGGGCAATGTAAGACTATGCAAAGCCAAGCTAACGTATATGACTCATTCAAAAGTGCAAAAACTCCAAAACGCGTAGCTAATTTGCAGCCCCGCGTAAAACAGTTGAAACGCGAGGATAACATATACATGAGGCAAGCCCAGCCTCCGCTTTGCGCGACGAGCCCAGCCTCCACTTTACGCGACGAGCCCAGCCTCCGTTTTGCGCGGCGAGCCCAGCATTTGCCTCGCACAGCAAGCCCAGTCTTCACCTCCCACGGCGAGCCCAACATTTGCCTTGTGCAACGAGCCTAGCCTCGGTCTTGATAGTCTCATTATTAGAAGAAGTGCAGAATACAAGTCAATATTGCAGCCGGGCATAAAGTTTTCAATATGCAAAGATAAGCTCGCGAGCTACAGACATAGCGCATGAGGCAGATCCAACGCACGAAGAAATCCAAAATGCAAAATTAATTTTCAACCTCGCACAAACTTCAAAGAAGAAGAAGGCGGTCAATTGAATTACAATGACTACTCAAATGGGGCCCAAACAGGGGGTGGGACCCACACCAATCGACGTTGTATGCAAGCCTATCGCTTGATCAATCAAGACGGCGACAAGATGATGATGCCGATCAATGGCGAACTCTTGAAGAAATACTACATCTAGCCACCTTAAAAAAGTAAGGGAAGGCTAATGAATTAACTGTCCAATACTGTTAGAAGCAACGGGAAGAGAAATCAAAAATTTCTCGTCAACCCTATCATACTGGGGGTAAGAGTATAAAATCAATTGCCCAATACCAAAAAAGTAAAGAGAAGAGGGAACGTTTGGCATTTAAGCCCAAATAAAACTCTCGATAACTCATCATGCTGAGGGGAAAAGCATGACTAGCCCAATACAAACGGCGATTGGTTAAGACGCATCAAATCCGTTTATAGCTGGAAATTTGCTAAAAATCTCATGACAAATTTGTCATAATATTATCCTATAAGGATACTCATGACCCGATGCTCCAAAAGCAAAGGGGAGAGGAATTCAAATCCTTGACAACTCCTCATGCTGAGGCAAAAGCATGAACCACCCAATGCTTCAAAAGTAAAGGGGAGAAGGAACGATTGGCATCTAAGGCCAAACAGAACCTTCGATAACTCATCATGCTGAGCGAAATAGCATAGCTAGTCCAATGCGAAAGGCGATTGGTAAAGGCATGTCAAATCCGTTGATAGCAGGGGGTTTGCTAAAAATCCCGTGAACCTGTCATGTTAAGATCTTATCTCTGACATTAAGATTTGAGCAACCACAAATAATACAATCTGTGATCCCAACATGATCACCGGCTTTATCTGTCAGCCAGGCGATTCATCAGCTCTGTCTATCAACTGGACGAGCTACCTTATAACTTAAATCCAATCACCCTGGTATGTTTAACAGTATACCGCTACCGAAACTTCTTGATACATTTTCTGAACACCTCTGCCAAGACCCATGAGTACGTTTTCTGAACACCTCTGCTCATGGTTTTCTAACCCTAACCCGGTTACTTCTGTACGTGTTCTGAACACCTCTGCCGAGACCTATGGACATGTTTTCTGAACACCTCTGCCCATGGTTTTCGACCCTCACCCTGTCACACTCCAACAATCTATTGAATAGATACCTACTATGATAAGAAAGAATGTGCGGACAGCCCAACGCCCTTGAGGCAATGGCAAGAGGAAGATAAAATCCTCGATCGGTCTTATCATACTGGGAGTAGAAATAATCCAATGCCAAAAAGGCAAAGAGAGAAGGCAACCCATTAAACATACTAAGCAGTCTTGATATGTTTAACAGGATACCTCTGTCAAAGCCCCATGAGTACGTTTTTTGAACACCTCTGCTCATGATTCTTCAATCTCGATTCGAAAGTAATCACCGGCTCTGTCTGTCCGTCAGGCGAGTCATCAGCTCTGTTTGGCAACCTAAACGAGTTTCATCACAATAAAAAAAAAAAAACTCAACTTGTTAAAGTATCTCCATATATTTAGCAAGTTTCATCTTCGTAAACTCATCCACCCATTAAAAAAAAAAAATCCAAAGTATTTCAAAATTTTCAGAAGAGACAAATTTTGAAAACTTTGGAGGGGGTCTTGTAGAACGATAAAAATAATTTAAATCCAAAATTCGAGTTTGAGTCTGAGTCCAAGTTCGAATCCAAAATCTAAGTTTAAATCCGAATCCAAAATTCGAGTCCGAATCCAAAATCCGAGTTTAAATCCAAAATCCGAGTTTGAATCTGAGTCCAAATACAAATCCAAATTTAAGTAGCAGTAATAATAATAAATAATTAAATAAATAATAAAAATAAATAAATAAATAAATCAGCCTCGCACCCACAGGCTGAGCCTCGCGTGGATGTGAGGCTGAGAAAAAAAATTTTAACCAAAAAAAAAAAATTTAATTAATTAAAAAAATAATAGGTGAGCCTCGCACCTGCGCGAGGCTCAGCCTCGCGGGGATGCGAGGCTCTCACGAGAGCCCTACAAATTAAAAAAAAAAAATTACAGCGAGCCTCGCACCCACGCGAGGCAGCCTCGCGCGGATGCCAAGCTCAGAAGGAGAAACACACAACAAAAAATAATCTAAAAAAAAATTATATATACATGAAGGGAGCCTCGCACCCACGCGAGGCTCCCATGCAAAATTTCCTTCAAAAAAAAAAAAGAAAAAGAAAATCATCAGTCTCGCACCCACGCAAGGAGCCTCGCGTGGATGCGAGGCTGAGAAAAAAATGTGAAGGCCACGGCAAAATACAAAAAAAAAAAAAAAAAAAAAAAAATTTGAGGTCTCTACGAGGCTGAGGCCAAAGAAGGAGAGGCTCCTTGTGTGCGCAATGAGCAAAAATGAAGGGGGCTCAATTAGCCAAAATAAAATAAAATAAATTAAATCTCTCTATTTCATCATCCATATTCGGTTGCTTGCTTACCCCGTTTGGTCGCCCGATTTCACACTATAAACTCCCGATTTCATGCACGCAATGTATTTTGGTCCAATCTCCAATTATTTTGCAATTCTATCTAAATTTTAATTAAAATCAAATTGATTTTTGGATAAGAAATTCTAAATTATATTTATTGGAGTTTGGATAATTCTATAATTTTTAATCAAGCTCAAATTAATTTTTGGATGAAAAATTCTAAATTAATTTTATTAGAGTTTGATAATCATACAAATTCTAATTAAATTCTAATTTGAGTTTAATTGATTTTGGGTGTAGAAACAGGACCTGATTCGATAAATCTGAAGAAAATCAAGTCAAGAAAAGATTTGAATATCTCATCGATGAGATCACAAAAAAATTTCGATTCTATCTATAAGGAAACCGAATCTCCTTCTTATCTACAAGGAAACCGGATCTAATTCTTATCTATAAGAAAACCGGATCTCGTTCTTATCTATAGGGAAACCTCTTCAATAACCGGAGGACTATAAATACCCTCCAAGAGAACCCAGAAAGGACCTTTGGCAATTCAATCTACGAGCGAGAATCTCAAAGTCTTGCAATCAAAGTAGATAAGACCTTTGGCAAATTGATCTACGCGCGAGAGTCTCAAAGTCTTGCAACAAAAGAAGAGAAGACTTTTGTCCAGATCTCTCTCCCGTCAAAGCGTTCGTGCTTCCTCTAAGAATCAACAGAGAAGAAAAACGATCTAGCCTCCAACCATCGACATCAGATCGTCAACGGGGAAATGACCAATCCCCATAACTGTCTCGAATCCCACATCTTCTGTAAAAAGAGAGCGACGATTTATAAGTCATCTCTGTCTATTTTATTATTTTCTTTTCATTGTAATTCGAAAAAAAGAAATTTTTCATAATCTGTAAATTTTTCTCTGTCAATGGCAATGGAAAGATCCAACCCTGTTTCTACCGAAAACATATATATGTATATGTATGTATGTATGTATGTAAGTATGTATGTGTGTGTGTATTTACTTATGTATGTATGTATGTATGATGTATGTATGTATGTGTGTGTATGTATACACACACACATACATATATATGTGTGTGTGTGTATGTATATATGTATGTATGTGTATGCATGTATGTATGTATATGCATATATGTGTGTGTGTGTGTATGTATGTATGCATACATACATACATACATACATACATACATATATATATATATATACATACATACATACATACATACATACATACATACATACATATATGTGTGTGTGTGTTTCTTTATCACCTTTAGATAGCTACATACATTATAAGCCTCATAAGCCAATACATTGATCGTGGCTTGGAAAACTAAGTTAGCACAGTACCTCAGATAAAATACCTAAGTTAATTAGTAGACTTATAAGTTGCGCTCTCTTTCTGCCTTTGCTCCAAAGGGAAAACATTGTGTTGTTATCTCATCCTATTCCCATATCTTGTTGCGTACTCCCTGCACTTTGTTTCTGTCATATGCGAACGCTCTTGCAACGTCTCCTGACAGAAACAACTCGGAACAACAAATATTTCTTCAACTACAAAAGGAAAACAAAGGAAGGAACTTCAGTAAATTCAACATATCATTTTCAGTTGTTTATCTTTACGTGATCTTTTAACTTTATATCCCTTGCTTAGATGCTTTTGCTTAGACTTAAAACCTAACCATAGCTCAACAAACCTTATCAGGACAACTGATATCACAGCTTGCTCTCCTTTCTCCTTTTTATCCACTGCTATAAGTTCTAAGCTTGAGCTATTTTAAGATAGTCTGAGCAGTTGGTTTATGTGTTGTAAACTTCCGTGCAAGCAAAACAAGATAAATATATAAGGAGGAGGAGGAGGAACGATACAAGGAAGGCATTTTATGATTAGGACATGATTGCTGCGGGGTATTGTTGAATAAATGCGAAAAGAAAAGAAATTAGATGCGAGTATGGAAACAAAAATGCATCTTGATGTGGGGGCCACTAGTATTAGGCCCATAATATTATAGGTGCGTGCATGAATCAATTTTTAATCTCACCATATACAAAATTTTAAATTAAAAAAAAATATTATTTTTAAAAAATGAATCAAAAATTGTCAATAAGCACGTCTATCGTCAAGGCTCACTGCACTTTTGGGTACGGGCCTAGATGACTACAGAGCCGAAAAATGATCAATGTCACGCCTGGAGCACGTGAACACTTGGTAAAGTCGTAGCAGGTCAAAACACGTGCTTTACACATAGGACGTCACCGATGGGACTTCTCAAGCACTCCACAAGTGAGCTGCCGACAGAGGAGGTCAAATGATCAAAGTCTTCTCCTCTGACATATTAGTCACAAGAAGAACTAGAAGAGAGACGCACAATACAAGTGTGCCACAATTAAGGATCAATGATAACGAGTTGAGGTCTAATAAGAATTTTCCTAAGCCTATGACATGCAAATTGGTCATACTTATATGAAGCTTCTAACGCTACTACTCTCATAGAGACCTAATCATAAAATGATCACAACAGCAACAAGTATCATGACAAATCAAGAAAAGATTTAGATATTATATCTTATTCTCCAAGACACAGACTTGTGCCAAAAGAAAATTGATTATCAATTAAGCTAAAAATCTAACAAAGGATATTAAGGCCCTCCTACTTGAATGTCCAAAGTCACGCAATTCAGATATAAATACCTCACTTCCTGTACAAGCCAGTGGAGGCTCATTTATGTGATTTTCTATAGCAAGAATGCTATAACAATTGCAGTGCTTTACATGTCAAATCCTTTAATGCCCCATTTTTACCTACTTTCGAAAATAGAATGTACTACTGACAGGCATACTTGAAATCAAAAGAAGGTGCACAAGAGCATATTTTGTATCAATAATACAAGCACATATTAGAGTAATCAAATAATAAAATAAATATGCTACATGACGCAAGATAAAAAATAACTACATTTGCATTAAAAAAAAAAAGATAAGCACAACATAATATGTACAAGATACAGTATACAAAACAAAATGTTGCTGTTGAATTTAGGTATGACTCTTTTAGTCCCACATCGGTTGGGAGTTAAGAAAACACCACCCATAAATCCTATAAATAGAACATTGGGTTTTTGGTTTTAAGTATCCCAAAAACAATTAGTTGTTTTATAAAACTGTTATGAGAAAACAAGTTTTATTTTGGTAAGTTTTCAAATTTGAAAATTTTCAAGTTGTAATTTTAGATTTTTGGGTTTTGGAAAAATTATCCTATTTTTGGGGGACTTTCCAATTTGTTAGAGATTTTTATAATTTAAAACTTTGGTAATAGTGGATTGCTCATTAGCGCCCGAGGACGTACGTAATATTTATTGAATCTTATTAAATTTTGTGTCTTCTCTTATTTACATTAGTTTCTTTATTCTCTACCATTAGTTCTTGTGTGGCATTATTTTGGGTGCCTATTTGTGTGGGTTAGATATCTACTTTCCGCAACAAGTGGTATCAGAGCCGAAGGTTCGACCTTGGCAAATTATTGAAAAATGACAGAAACTTCTTCGTCTACACCGGCTAAACTTACTGTGACTAATGTAAAGTTCGAAATTGAGAAGTTTGATGGGCTAACAACTTCGGTATGTGACAGTGCGAGGTTTTGGATATTCCTTATCAGTAAGAGTTAAATATTACTATAGAAGACGAGAAGCCAAAGAAGATGACTGATAAAGAATGGGAAAGAATCAATTACCAAACATGTGGTATCATTCAATTTTATTTCACAAAGGAATAAAAGTATCCGTTCATGAGATAAATGTCTGCAAGTAAGATGTGGAATAAGCTGGAGAATAAGTTTATGAAGAAGAGCAGTGAGAATCGGTTTTATCTAAAGAATAAATCATTCCGCTTCCAGTATCAACCAGGTACGTCTATCAATGATCACATTACTATTTTTAATAAATTAATAGCAGATTTGTTAAATTTGGATGGAACTGTTGAAAATGAAGATAAGACTTTATTATTGTTGACCTCTCTTCTTGATGAGTATGATCACCTTGTCACTAATCTCCTTCATGGTAAGGATAAGATTACTTTTAATGAAGTATACAATGTATTATACAATTCTGAAATCAGAAAAAAAAGATCAAAAAGAGTATGGGTATAATATAACTGAGGCGTATGATACTAGAGGTTGATCTCAAAGTCGTAAATCCAATCAGAGAGTCAGATCCCAATCAAGAGGCATACCTGATAAAAATGAATGTGCCTTTTGTCATAAGAAATAGCATTGGAAGAAACATTGTTCAAAGTTGAAAAAGAAATATAAGGACAGGACTGATTTTGATGCATGTGTAGTCAAGTATGAAAATGATTATTCATATTTTGCATTGGTTGGTCTACCTTCAGTTTCTCATTCTGATGAGTGAATTTTGGATTCTGAATGCACATTTCATATGTGTTCTCATAAGGAGTGGTTTTTCAATTTTGAAGAGTTTGATGGAGAAGCTGTTTTCATAGGCAACGACAACTCTTGCAAGACAAATGAGATAAGTTTAATATGTTTAAACAATCATGATGGATCAACCAGAGTTTTGACAGATTTCGTTATGTACTGGATTTGAAGAAGAATCTCATCTCTTTGGGAGAGTTAGAAGTAAAAAGTTTTACTATATCTATCCGAGATAGAATTCTTAGAGTCATTTCAGGTGTACTTATAGTGATGAAAGGTATGAGAAAAAATAATTTATACTACTTTCAGGATAGTACAATTATTGGATCAGTGGTTATAGTCTCTGAAGAGGATGCAAGCGCAGAAACAACCATTGTGGCACATGCAACTTGGTTATGCAGGTATGGAAGGTTTGCAGAATTTAGTGAAGAAAGGCTTACTAAAAGGTGCAAAAACCTGTAAATTAGATTTCTGTGAGTATTGTGTCATGGGAAAGAAGACAAGAGTAAAATTTGGCACCGCTATCCATAATACTAAAGATATTTTGGACTATATTCACTCTAATACTTGGGGTCCTACTAGAATACCTTTTTTGGGAGGTATGCATTACTTTGTTAGTTTTGTTGATGATTACTCTAAAAGAGTTTGGGTATATCTAATGAAAACTAAAGATGAAGTGTTGAAAATTTTTCTGAAATAGAAAAGATGATTGAGACTCAGACAAGTAGGATAATAAAGAAGTTCAGATCAGATAACGGTGGTGAGTATAAAAGTGATCCGTTTCTGAAAGTTTGCCAACATGAAGGTATTGTTTGACACTTCACCAATACATATTCACTACAGTAAAATGGGGTGGTAGAACACATGAACTGGACTTTGCTGGAGAAGGTTCGGTCTATGTTGCTTAATGCTGGGTTAAGTAAGGAATTTTGGATTGAAACAATGACTTATGCATGTCATCTTATTAATCGATTAGCATTAGCTGCGATTGAAGGTAAGACACAAATTGAGATATGGTCTAAAAAACCTGCTTATAATTATGATTCCTTACATGTGTTTGGTTCTAGTGATTATTATCATGTAAAAGAGTCTAAGTTGGATCCAAGATCCAAGAAAGTATTGTTCATGGGAATAAGCTCGGGTGTGAAAGAATATCGCCTTTGGTGTCCAAATTCGAAAAAAATCATTTTTAGTAGAGATGTTACCTTTATGAATCTGTCATGTTGAAAAAGATGATACTTAACAATTCTAAAAAAGAGAAGAAGACCAGTAATGTTCAGCAGTAGGTAAAGAGTGCTCCACAACAGATGGAGTTTGAAAAACAAAACTTGACTCAGTTTATATTGACAGTTCAATGGCTGAGGAGGATGTCAAAGAAAAAGATGAAGAGGTTTCAACTGAAGAACCTTCACAGCAACCAAGCTCAATTGCACATGATAGGCCACGTCGAGAAATTAAGAAGTCTGCTCGTTTCCTTGATACAGTGGTAGTCTATGCACTTTCAATTGTAGATGATATTCCTTCTACCTATAATGAAGCAATTAGTTGTTTAGAAGATGAAGAGTGGAAGAGAGCAATGGATGAAGAGATGCAGTCTCTTCAAAAGAATCAAACTTGGGAGTTAGCTCAACTACCTAAAGGTAAAAAGGCAATTGGGTGCAAATGAATATTTACAAAGAAAGAAAGATTTCCTAACAAGAATGATGTCTGCTACAAGGCAAGATTAGTGGCTAAAGGCTATGCTTAGAATGAAGGAGTTGATATAATGAGGTATTCTCTCCAGTCGTTACACATTCTTTCATTCGAATTCTGTTAGCCTTAGTAGCACAGTTTGATTTGGAACTAGTTGAACTTGATATGAAAACTGCATTTTTACACGGTGATTTGGAAGAGAAAATCTATATAACTCAACCAGATGGATTCAAGGTTGCTAGAAAAGAAAATTAGGTTTGTAAATTGAAGAAATCGTTATACCGATTGAAGCAATATCTGAGATAGTGGTACAAGCGATTTGATCGGTTTATGATAGGGTTGAAATATACTAGAAGCAAATTTGATCACTGTGTGTATTTTCGCATGCTACATAATGAGTCATTCATTTATCTACTCTTTATGTGGATGATATGCTGATAGCTTCGAAGAGCCAAGAAGAGATTGAAAAGTCGAAAGTTCAGTTGAATCATGAGTTTGAAATGAAAGATTTAAGTGAAACTATAAAGATTCTCGGTATGGAGAGCAGAGATTGAAAGAGAGGCAAGTTTTGGTTGTCTCAGAAATAATATCTGAAGAAAATGCTATAGCATTTTGGAAAGGCAGAACAATCAAAACCTATGAGTATCCCACTTGCTTTTCATTTCAAGTTAAATGCAACTTTATCTCCTAGCACTGATGAGGAATATGAGTATATGTCGAGGGTTTCTTATTCAAATGCAGTTGGTAGCTTAATGTATGCTATGGTGTGTATGAGACTTGATATTTCATAGGCAGTTAGCGCTGTGAGCAAGAATATGCATAATCCTGGAAAAGAACATTGGCAGGATGTGAAATGGATTCTATGGTATCTTCTGAACTCCATAGATGTTAGTTTGGTATTTGAGCGTGATGATACTCTTGATCAGTGTGTGGTTGGATATGTTGATTTTAACTATGCAACTAATTTGGATAAATATTGATCAACTACTGATTATGTGTTTACTCTTGCTAAAGACCAGTGAGTTGGAGGTCTACTTTTCAGTCCATGATTGCTCTATTTACAATAGAAGCAGAGTATATGGCAGTTACAGAGACTGTAAAGGAGGCAATTTGGCTACAGGGATTGCTTGAAGACATGAAGGTTATTTAGAAACAGCTTACTGTGTATTGTGACAGCTAGAGTGTAATTCACTTGGTAAAGATCCAAGTCTATCATGCACGGAAAAAGTATATCGACGTCAGGTATCACTTTGTAGGGAAAATTATTGAAGATGAGAAGATACTAGTTCATAAGATTGGAACTGGAGAGAATTCTACTGATATGATGATTAAGGTGGTAACTTCGACCAAATTCAAGTATTATTTAAATTTGATCAATGTTTTGCCAGTTTAAAGATTTTAGTTTGGAAGCGCTGACGATGCGGGCCTTATTCCCCAAGGTGAACATTATTGAATTTAGGTGTGACTCTTTTAGTCCTACATCGGTTGGGAGTTAAAGAGACACCACCTATGAGTCCTATAAAAAGCGCCTTGGGTCTTTTGTTTTTAGTATCCAAAAAATAATTAGTTGTTTAATAAAACTGTTCTGAGAAAATAGGTTTTATTTTGTAAAGTTTTCAAATTTAAAAAATTTCAAGTTGTAATTTTGGATTTTTGGATTTTGGAAAAATTCTTCTATTCTTGAGGGACTCCAGTTTGCTAGAGATCTTTATAATTTGAAACTTTAGTGATAGTGGATTGATCGTTAGCGCCCGATGACGTAGTTAACATTTATCGAATCTCGTTAAATTTTGTATCTCTCTTATTTGCATTAGTTTTTTTATTCTTTACCATTAGTTGTTGTGTGGTACTATTTTGGGTGTCTATTTGTGTGGGTTAGATATTTGCTTTCCGCAACAATTACTAGATACAAAAATAGGGTAAAAAATATAAAAGATCCTTCAAATACAAGTTAATTGTTCTATGCCAGATATCTAGGTGAATTGGTTAAATCAATTGATGTACTTGGATGTGATTGTAGTTGTGGTATCATTAATATGCATAATTAACCATATTATCCCATAAAATCCTACCGTTATATTCCATATATACCTAGAAAAGACTAGAGAACATATCAAATATCCAATAGATCACCTTCCAATGGACAGTATGCCACTCATCTCCAAGTGGACTCACTATTTCTCGCTTTGTATATAATCCCGTTGTGGCTTTAAATTTGTCTGATTATTAATTATATTATTTAAAACTGAAATGATAGTGAATAAATTTATCTTTTATGGGTTCTCATGCATACCCAAAACTATGATCTCTGTCCCCGATATTAAACCGAAAAAAAATCTAGGTATCTAGTAATTTTATTTGCATGGCAATGGGCTTGGTACCACAGCCATAACTCCCATAATTGGGCTCTTAGATAATAGTGAGCTCTAGACCACTATCGATAAGTTCAATACCACACCCAAAACTCCCATTGTTGTACTCTTAAATATTGGCAATGGGCTAATGCCTTTTCAGAGCTACTCTTGTTGGGCTCTTAAGTTAGTTGTACAATAATTTTATATATAACCCCCGAAAGTATGTTCTTACTTCCAATGTTCAGTTTTTCAATAAATCACATGTTTAGCTTGGTATTTGAGGAATACATGAGTACCAGGTGTTGCATGTCATCAAATGTCATATGCATATCATGAAGCAATGCAAGATAATTAATGTTACAGCCCTACGCTTTAGTCCATATGATTAGATAACAACTACTACTATTGTTACATTATATCATTATTCACAGAACATGGCTACACTACTTGTTTTATTACATATTAAGTTACTTAATGAATTTCAATTCCAAACCCTACTTCAGAAAAAATGCCAATATCAATATTTTAAATCCTAATTTTTGATCTATACATATCATATTACAGATAATATCAAGGATAATTATATGTTCTCAGAAGATCTAGAAATTAACCTAAGATCTCTCTCTAAAATCAGCAAGGTCGTTGGTAAGCGGTCCTTGCCACCTGATATAGGTTTTGTGGTTCTCAGAGAGTCCCAATTTTCTGCCACAAGTCTAATATAAATACAAACTGTTATTTTATTTTATCATGTCTTTAAGATTTTTATCAAACAAAAATTTGATAATATATCCTAATTTTGAATCAGAACTTGATATCAGTATACTTTATGCCAATTTGAAAATGTTCAAGTATTTACATATTTACAGTATGCGTATCTTCAAATTAATGAGATAAATATGACATACTTAAATAATTTAGTTTTTAGAGAAAAATTCATTGCTAGTGGTTATAATACCCATAATAAGCCAACTTTCCAAATCAATATGCCCTACACTGGGCACTTTAGTCTGAGGATCCTGAATATTGATGATAGTCCAATTCAATGAATATTGATTCAATTTTGTATATATAGCTAATTACTTTATGTCAATTGAGCCAAGAATCCTAAATCAGTCATATCAGCAACAGATTTGAATTTTGATTTATCCACCTTCAAATCCATGGTCTAAAACTAATTTTGACTTTGAAATTATTTATTTTCTATTTTCTATATTTATGATCATTTTCTTTGAATTTTCTAAAAAAACCTAAACCTGGTAAATATCAGGTAAAATTATAGAATGATTAGACTCTAGTAAATGTAACTTTCATTTTGTAATTATGAATGATATTCTGTCTTCAGAATTATCAATTTTCAATATTTAAGATTTTTTTATAAATTTTTTGGAATATTCTAAGACAACATAAAAATCAATAAAATATTTGTTTATTTGTCTTTTCTATTCTGGTAATTTCTATCTAACAAATTACTCATCCAATAATTTTTTTCAAAAATCTGTCATACTTTTCTTGGTGCATTCTATTTTCAATAATCTTTTGGAAATTTTCTAGATACATCTAATTTTACTGATGAGAAAGTATATTTAATTAATTTTCTTTTCTCTTATTTTCTCTTCACCCCAATCATAAGAAATTATTCATATCATTATGACCAGATGAATAATAAGTTGAGTTAACAATATTGAAATCTCCTATTTAAGAATGGTTATGTTTCCTCCATTTCCTTTTTTGTTTTAATTAAAATCAAAATCTATTTAAACCTTCTAAGTATACATGCCCAACCTCATACATGAGAAGATGAGGTGGTATCCCCTCAATTAATCTAGCCTAACAACCCTTATCAAGTGTCTTAGTAAGAAATTAAGAGTAAAAGCCAAGAATTAATATAAAACCACTAATATTTTTATTTCCCTCCCATTTTCTTTTCTCAAAAAATTAAAAAGAACTTCCTCTTAGTCTCTTGAATATACTTTGAGTAGCTAAATCTCTGCTAAAGAAAAAGTTTGGAGCTTGTTATAGGAGTTTAAGGACCTAAGACAAGTAGAGCATTCAATTATTTTTCAATTTTCCATTAGATTTCTTCTATTCTTGGGTGTACAGTGAGATAATGTGATAACATTTGAATTTAAACCATATATTATAGATCTCTACATGATTCTTAAGTAGCCACAAAAATTTCAACATGATCGATTTTAATGGAACCGATACATAGTAGTAATTACCACTACCAGAATTCCTAGTAAGGCCAAATCACCAGAATATTAGCTTGTAGCACATTTTTAGATCCTTATTTTCTGATGTGATTTAAATGTTAAGTTAATTTCCTATTTGTATGATAATGGTTCGAATGAAAGCAAGTTAAATAAATAATTAGGAAATTTGATAATAATTTTTAGTTTGTTTTAAATTTTTAATTGGAAACTTATAATTCAGTAAATTGAATTCAAATTAGTTAGTGTAGATACCATATATGTGGAAGATTTAATTTCCAAACTAAATCCCATAAGGTACTGGATTAGTTGAATTGCCAAGTATAGTGAGTAATACCGTTATAATAGTTGAAACAGGTCAAAATGACATATATTCTAGTTGTTTTCCTATCGACAATATTCTAATGGGTTAAACTTGACAATAATTTACAATGTGTGGGGGTAATGGCCTAACCAGATAGCATAGTGCTTGAAAATTATTATTTCTTTTAAATGGGCTTAAATATTGTACTCAGGAATTAAATGTTGGAGAATACTCAGGAATTAAATGTTAGAGAATACTAAAATTCATTTAGATGATGTAATTATTATCTATAGTAAAAAAAAAAAAAAAGGATTTTCTAAGCTAGTTCCAGAAAGATTTGACTAAGGAGGACTGCCACCTAGTGGTCATAGCTAGGCAATGGCTAGGTTTTGGCCAGACCTTTTGATTTTTTTACCAAAACTCCATTTTATTGTAGAGAATATATTGACCTATTTTGTTCTTTAAAATGTAAATTTCAATTAGATGACCAACTAGTAAATTCCATATTGGTTTTAATAAAAATATCGATAGTAGATTAATTTAATAGCATTCTCCGAATAAATTCTATTTTGTAGATAATTTATCAAGTTGAATGTACTCAATTTGGACCTTAAGAAATGTAGTGGGTTCTTACTTAGTCAGACTACCAGGTAACGACCAACACCATAGGCCAGTGGATTGACTAGCTCATGCCTAGTTAAATTCTTATCGTAGCTCTTTATGCTATTGCTCTTTCTTCATCCTTTTTTCCTCTCTTCTTTTCTTGCTGCTTTATTTGAGAGATGAAAGGATATGAAGAAGATATGGAGAGAATAAGAGAAAGTGCTTTTTATTTGTTCTTAATTTAATTTTTTTTAGTTTCCTCTCCAACATCATAATTACTCCTAAACAACTCTATTACTAAAGTCCCATTACCAAGGTTGCTCCCCACCTAATCTAACTCTATTATAGCCATTTTGTATTATAAAATTCATGATAATTCAGTTTAAAGTCAAACTGGTGATCAATAGTGACGAATTAGAATTTCTAGGCTAATAGATACACAGAAACATATACAAAGATAAAACATAGAATTAATACTTTTTGTAGTAGATAAATATCATTATCTAGGATCCTAAAATTGATATGATCAATACAGAGTATACTTATTCAAGGAGCTAACTTGTTAGGAGTGCTACATACTACCCACCAAATAAAGAAATTTTATTTACTAATTGCATTCAAGAATAAAGGATACAAGAACAAGATAAGATTCTAATCAGAATGACTGTAACCGTTCGGTATATCTCACTTTTCAAATTATCAAGGATAAAGATATCCTATAAGATCCATATATAAAATTCCAAGTACATAACTGTAATAACTACTACAGAGAACTAATCTTAACTACTACCATACCAATATAAAAGAGCTCAGAATACTAAAGCCACTAGCACGGAATAGGGTTTAAATCATATATAGAATTTAGTGAATTGATTTCAATTATAAGAAGACATGGAAAGATGAAATTATAAAGAATAACAATATAAGAGTATATAAAATAGGTTCATATAGACAAGGATGGATAATAGAGTTTATAATGATAAAGACATATGCTGTATGAACTGAATTATACATTGCAAAGAAGAAGTAGGCAATAGATCTTTAGGTACATCAGACCATGCTAGAACCACATCAAACCTTCTCAAATATGCTAGAGGTCTGGTGGGTTTTTGTTTAACATCGTTTCCTTGCCCTGGCTCCTATTATACCTCCCAATACGTATCATCACTCTTAGTTAACGACCTACTACCATCTGATCATGACCTTATATATATTATGATGGTTGCATTAGTGCTCCTAGTTTTGGATCTGCCAATTTTTAATGCTGAGGTGGTCCATTAACTTGAGATTGTGATAGGTTATTGTAGGGGCCACATCTCAGGGTTATTGATATGTTAGTTCCCAGTTATAATTGATACCATTATCCCTCGCAAACATTCTAATATTCAATAATCGTATACACCACATGCCAAACATTGACCAAATATCACCCTACATTCTCTCGGGATATATCTTAAATTCTGACAATAACTGCAAATCATCGGTCCTCTTGACTCTTTGTAGGATTCAGGTTGCCTTTTCCAAAGATACTCTCTACCATCTAATTATCCTTCTCTTTTGAATTCCCTATTTTTATTTTTTTTCTTCTAGTTATAATTTGTTCCTACATTCTGATGCACTCTAACACTTGAGAATATCTCTAATATTTAAGAAGAAATCATCTCTTGAATATCATAACTTAGTCCTTACTGAAATCTTCAATGTTAATCTTTCACTGTCTCCACTTGACCATCATTCTTCAAGTTGATGAATTTTTGCGCCAGATTTGTTATTGCTATCGAAAAAAGCACTTCTAGTTGAAACTTACTATAAATAATTTTTAACTAATTGGCTTTAACAAGCGTGGTTGCTCAGCCAAACCACCAGGTACGCATAATATCAATTAGCTAAATCATACCACTTCTACCATTTCTATGTCTAGTATCCAAGGAGCTATCAACAAATTACCAATATCAACTAGTCACCACACAAATTTCATCAGACATTCTATATTGTAGAATAGTGATGTATTTAATCTTCTGAAGTCGGATATTGCTCCTTATTTGTGTGCCTCGGAATTTGGAGTAGCTACTCTCTCGATTGTTGCTATCAGACGTTCTCTCATACCTAGCTTGTTCTTGTTGCTTTCCTAAACTCCTTGTTGTCGTGCATGTGTCTCCTATTGCTAACATTGAGTCTCAATAATTGTCGTTAATAAATTTATCGGGTTATTGATCCAGTGCTCCTACAAGGTCTTTCTCCAGTGCTTGTATCATGTCATTCCTAGTTTGTGGAGCTATCTCTCTTAAAATAAAATAGAAATGGATTTAATATGGATGGTAAGACACCAAATTGAAATTATAGGTACAAATTTTAAAAGTACAAATTTCGAAGACAGAATATTGAATAAGTCAAGTATGTAAAGATCGATAGTTGATTGAAATGCATAAACATGAAGCAGTAACTTAATGTCAAACAATCCATATTAAAATAAGTTACTTAGCCAATCTAAAAACCTAGAGCTCTGATACCACCTTAGAAAGCTCCATTTTTCACTTTCTTTCATAAACAGAGTGTGGTATTGGTGGGAATGCTTTAAATCAAAATGTTGTGTATGAGGCATTGATCTATAACCACTATATATGCATATATCATAATAATCAAAGAATATAGTAAATCACTACATAACATAAGATAAAAAAAAAACTATATTTTCATTAAAGAAAGATAAGTACAACACAATATGTACAAGATATATAAACCATTATACAGCCAAGATATTACTGGATACAAAAATAAAAGTATAAAAGTACAAAGATTCTTCAGGAACTGGTCTTCGCGTCTACCTCTGATCCTCTACCTACTCCTAGAAGTATGAGCCATTTGCTGGTGGTGGGATACACTCCTAGAACTCTGCACATATGGTTTAAGAACCCAAGAGATTAAACTGAATAAGTAGAAAATAACATATAGAGGAAAGAATAGTGATAAGTACATGATAAGAGTCAAATATAAAATAAAGAGGTCGAATATAAGTTAATTGTTCTTTGTCATATGTTTAGATGAACTAGTTAAATTAATTGATGTAGCTTGGGTGTAATTATAGTCATGGTGTCATTAATATGCATAGTTAACCACACAATCATATAAAAACTTATTGTCATACATACCATGTATGCTCAGAAAAGAAGTTGAGATAATTCTCATTACACATCATATACTGTGTAACGTGTTAAAAATTATAGAAGTGATTCCCATGAAACTAGGAGACAACCTTCCCTTGATTCACGTAGAACTTGTCTCTAAGTAGTCTCTCTATTTCTCGCTTGATATACAATCCCGTTATGACTCTACTGATTATTAATTATGTTATTTGAGATAGAAATGATAGTGCAGGATCAAATATTGTAGGGGCCTCGTGCATACTCAAGAATGTATCCTCTATTCTCAGTACTGAACCGAACATATCACTACATTTCTAGTAATTATATTTGCATGATGACACGACCAAGATCGTATACTCCCAAGCACTAGTGATCATAACATAGTATTTAGAAGTCAATTCAAGATCATTCTTCTCAAGGACATTATACTAAATCAATAAACACATTGAAAAAGAGTTACACTGATGAGAGATGGAATTGATTTAAAGTAAATCAGTTTTAAAAGAAAATTAAAGAAAAATATCAAGAGAGATATACCTGGCTAGGATCATAGAACAATATTAAACTTCATTCCTGGTTAGTATATAACTTTTCTAGTAAATATTACTAAACTAAATTAGGGTATATAGCCTAATTTAATTGGATGATTTTGTAAATAAAGATCCATTTTTTATTTTCAAAGATAATTGGACGCAAAGGTTCTCTCCCAAGTTAAATCTCAATTTAGATTTGTCTTAAATTTAAAAATAATTCACCAATTTTAAAGATTAACTATCAAGCCCTAACATGAATTATGACAAGTTTTGATGATTAATATGAGAAATTAATTAAAAATTATTTTTATTGATCAAACTCACTATTTTAATGTTTTTCTAGTATTTTATAATCTTTTTACAAGATTTAAATGTAAAAAAAATTAAACAAGAAGCGTATCCGTGTACATACCAGTCCAGAAAATCAATTTTCAAGTCTGGCTATCGATAATCATCTGGAATGGTTGTCTACAACCAGCCAATATAGAAGACTATAAATGTACTAGAGAACTATTATCGATTTGACTATTGAAGCCACTATCGATAACTAGTTAGTAGAATACACAAATATGAAGAATTTTAAAAAGAAAAGAGTTTCCATGTAAATAGAATTTTTGTATTAGGATTTTAAAAGGCTATATATACTCAATGTATTCCAGAATTTCAGGGAGGCGATTTTAGAGAGAATTTTAGAGATTTATAGAGTTATGAAAATTCAATTTTTGTACGTTGAAAAAGTTATTAATTAAATATTTGCTTTTCAATTATTCAATGTGTAAGAAAAATATGAGTGGCTAAATTTATTTATTGGTTTGAATAGATAATGAACTTGTACGAGCTTTTGTTTAATTATGCTTAATTATTTTATATAATATTTTTCTTTGGTTCTCTATTTTCTTATTATGCGCCAAATATAATTTTGAGACTTTGATGATTTATAATTTAATGACATATTTATTGCTAAGTTTTGATATATCATAAACTCTTTAGTCATGGTGTATGCTTAGACATTGAATAATTTTTTGTTATTCATATTTCATGTTTAAATCATCTCAAAATTCATATCGAATTAACTAAGAGAAAATCAACTAATTATCAAAATTATAACTTTATTTGTTTTTATACTTCAATGATTAATTTTTCTATTCTATGAGACCACGTGATCTATATAAACTAAGATAAAATAAATATTAACTCATTCAATGATTTAATTTATAGAAGCAATAATCCATCTAGCCAATATAACTCTCAAGTTTAATTTACAACCAATCAATCGATTTTTAGTTAATTTGCTTTCAACATTTTCATAATCTTTTTAGTTTCCTAATTTATATATTTCTCAGTGTTGAAACACAATGATAAAAAATTTTTTGAAAGAATAATCTTGGGTTTTTATAGCCTGAGTATTACTTATCGAGCTCGTACAATTGGGAGTGCATGATTCAGGTTGAGTTAATAGGAGTTTAATTTTATGCACCAATGGTGTGTGTAGGCAACCCTGCCATTGATAGTTTCATCTGCTATCGATGGGTAACCAGTAGTCTAACCAATAAAACTTCAAATTTTATTCTTGAAGTATGATTAAGATAATTTCAGTGCCATTGGAAAAAGAATCCAAACTTTAACAACTTCGCTTTACATAAAATCTTAATTTGAAGTTGATGTTGCTGCAAAATGCAACATCAATTTTTTTTACTTTGAGTGATTACAACTTTAACATCTGAGCTCTATTTTAGTTGATATTAGTATCATTATGAATGCGCTCAAAATATCTTCATAAAATTCTTGTTATAACTTTGTCAAATCAACGTATCTGTCGTATCCATCGTATCGGCTTTCATCATCCTAGAGTTTTTTTTATTATGCTTAACAATACAGACTGGTTGTGATGCCCCACTAGGTGAAATGTAGATAGCTGGAACATTCGATGACGAGTGATAAATTAAGTAGTCTAAATAAGTAATATAGTCACATTACAACATAAATATGAATAATAATCAATGAATAAATAAATATTTCGTTTCAAAATATCATAATTATCACATTAGATAAAATTCAATAAAATGTAGCTATGATAAATATCTCCAAAACAAATAGAAGTGGCTCGATCAAAACCAAATAACTGTGTCATATGCTATTATTACATATTTTCAATAAAAATATATAATCTACTAAAAAGTCTAAATAAGATGAAGTAGTAAGATATATGATTTATTAGTCTAGTAGCTCTGCCTGCTCTTAGAAATATGCTTAGACATGCTCTGTCTCATGTGGGTCTACCTCTAATAAGGATCTATATTTGGTTATGTAAAAGTAGGATCTTTAGTAAAGGGACCCAAAAAAATACAATAAACTTTCCTAATGACAGTAAAACATACTATGGAACTCTAATGTCCATTATCAATTTATGTGTCTTAATATTAATTTTCTAGTTGACATCTTTTATTTATAATATTTGAAAGTTTAGAATAATATAAACTTGACTAGTCTCCCTGTCAATAGCCAGAAAATAGTATAGTAATTCTGATTGAGGCCTATCTCAATCCTCTCGAGAGAAATAATAACAGTTTTGATTGGAGAATATCCAAATTCTCCCAAAATGAAAATAGTGATATAGTTACGTTCAACTATTAAATCATATAAATCCCAATTTTCCCCAAATCTGATATATATTCATTTTCCTTCAATTCAGTAATTTCAGTATATAAAGTGTATTGGTGATAATTATTAACTTCCAGTAACAATAACAATAGAAATCAATATAATAGTGTAGTCGTTTAATAATCTTATCACCAATTAAATGATATAACAGTTTTCATATTCAGTTAGTATCTTATCATATATCAATTCAATATTTCAATGAGTTAAATTGCATTAATTGCTAATGTATCATATTCAATTAGTAACTTTAATGTTTCTGACATTGATTTGGTCCCTTATTAATTACAATCAATCTTTCTCTATAAAAACAATCACAATATCTTAACAATTAATGACTGTGGTTTCATTCTCAACAAGGCCATGCCTGCTATTGATAGTAACCTGATTGCAATCTCAATCGTATACTTCCAAATGCAAGAGAACGACAAGTAGTATAAGGATAGTAGCCCAAAATCGTTCTCTCGAGAATCGTTTCATAATTATGTGATACTAAAATAAATTACGGAACCAAAAAGAAAAGTAAAGATTAAATTTTATTAACTAAAAACTAAAACTAAAAGATGGAAATTTACTTTAATTAAAATTGTTGGTCAGATGGATATAACTCCCCATATGATAATTTACTGGATATATTTATACTTTTTATCCATGTTGCATAAATCGCGTGGTCTTCCTACAACCGGAAAATACTCAATAAAGCATAAAATATAAAAAGTTATAAACTTAATACTTTGAATAATTTCTCCCAATTAATTCTATTTAAATTTTAAATTTATCTAAGCATACAATATGAATAATAAAAATAAATGTTCAAAATCTAAGTAGACACCATGCCTAAAGAGTTCTCGGTATATCAAAAACTAAGTAACAAATATATCGTCAAATAATAAAACATCAAAAACTCAAAACCATATCTAATCCCTTCAAAGATAATAGAGAATCAAAAATATTAATTTCACATAATATAATTAAAACCAATAAGCATGTGAAAATACATACCAGTAAATCACCTAGGGTTCGTTATTTCATCTAATTTAACTCAATAATTTAGTCACATATATTCATCATAAGTATGAATAAAGAGAAAAAATTCTTTTATTGATTTATGTGAATGAGTACAAAAACTAAATTTGGAATCTAAGAACTCTCTAATAATTCAAAGATATTTAATATCCATTGTTCTTTACAAAACTTGCACTATATTGGCTATTTATAGCTTTACAAAATACCCTAATAGGAACTAGTTACAAGAAAACTCTAAATTCTTCTAAAAAATTCTCAGAAAATTGAACTACGACTGATCCCTTCGATAAACCCATCGATAGTTACCCTTAGGTCTCTTTAATAGTCGACCGCCGTCGACAACTAGCAGATAGTTGTTGACGGTCGGTTCTGTTTTGCATATATATGATCTGATATTTAAGATACGGTTCGGTACTTTAATTTCTTTGCAATATAAAATCCTGTAAAAATAGTAGAACACACTAGAAAATATCATATTGAGGAATTTGATTAATAAAAATAATTTTTTATTAATTTCTAGTACTAATCAATAAAATTATATTATGCTTGTACAACATAAACTAAAATAATTACGCCTTTCAAGCATAATCATATCCCAAACTTAAGTTTTGCTAGTCCCTAGCAAATCTATAAACTAAAAATCTAAAAAAAATATATCATAACTCACTTTCATAGGAATGACGATTGCACTTAACACGTGCAATAAGTCGTTAAACCCCTAAGTTACTCTAGTGAACGAGTGTTGTCTCATGAGGGTTTCTAGTGATGTTACACACAAACATCAAGAAATGTTGGAGATTAAAAAAATAAAAAATAAGGATGAGTATAAAATAAAAAAATAAAAAATATTAGTATCCTATTAAATATCTATACTACTACTATTTTTATTGGTTTTCACTTCTTTTCCATATCAAACTCAATTAGAGATACGTATATAGATATTTATGAAAATGTCAACCTTAATTAATCACTTATAATCTAATACCCTTATGTATCTATCTTGATCATTTAAATCGTATTGTATATATATTTTCACTTTCAATTATCCTCTCCTATGCACTCTTATGAGCGTGTATATAACCCTTGTCAAGTTTCAAACTCCAATCAAACTTATAGTAACCATTTTCATATATATATATATATATATATATATAGTATTTTTTTCGTAGACACTTTCATGTTAACATTCATACTTACTGAGGCACAAATACCTAGTTTCTCAGCTCATATCTATAATAAAAGTTTATAATTATCTTTCATGTGAATACGGATGCTTACCGAGGTGCACGGACTTAACTACTTAACACTTATTTTCTCTTATTTATTTATTATATATGTTTTTTATATTCGAAGTATATTGCATTAAGTACAGACTCACTTCTTTTTTTTTTCATTTTTTATACATGTAATAGGTCTTCCTATTAAATTTTCTCTATGTTATAAACTTATCATGACTTATCGTGTAAGTGTTTAGAGTGCATTCGATTCTAATCGTAAATATCTATATATCTTATTCTCGGATTTCAAATCCCAATCAAGACTATATATGAACTACTATTATATAAGCATCAAAATCAAGATATCAATCTCATAAATATGCAATGCAAAGTACTTCTAATCTTACTTTCTACTTTAAATAAATAAAAAAATAAGCTGTGTTAGTTAACTATGATACAGTAAAGTACAGCGTATCTATTCCACCCTCCAACTTAAATTTTGCAATGTTCTAAGTGCATAACAAATATAACTATGAAAGCAATGCATTAAGAAATAATTTAAGAGGTTAAGATTAGAATATACCTGGCTTTGTCAGTTCTCTAAAAACTCACTCTCTTTTGTAGTCAATATCAATGACATCTCTGATGAAGACCTTCTTGTCACTTGCATCTTTAATACTAGCGGAAGCCTATGATCCCCTAACTCGTCCCTTTGTCTTCATTAGGAGAAATATGGGCATTCTCACTAGCCATTCATCTGAATATTTTGGTAAGAAGTTGATAATGACGTTATTGACAATGCTCGGTTCAGGCTTGCCATTCTTCAATGATTCTCATTCTTGTAGTGAAGGCATCTGTCATCCTTATGATCGACTTATTTATCATATGGAGTGTTACTTCTGCTAGTGGGGCCACTGCATCTGTTACATCTCTTTATTCTTGCCCTTGTTCAACATGTTCCTCATCTTTTTCTCCATGACTACCAGGTGGGGCAGCAGCATATTATTGCTCTTGTTTCACTTGCTGCTCCTGCTATGCGTGTTGGGAACTCATACTTCTTTGCACAGTGGTACCCATAAATAGTTGCATGGGAGATTCAAATGTGCCATCTCGTGATGGATGGACTCCATAATTCATGCAAATCTTTGTAATCAGAGATGATAGAACTAAGTGAGGCTTTACCATTCTCAGATGCTGGATACACTCATGGGCTTGACCCATGTATTGAACTACTGCAAAGTACATGATGGATGCGACATCGAATATGTGCCTCTCTAAAATCATATTTAGCAACACTATATCCCTTGAATATAGTTCTGTTATTGCTGAATACAGTAGAATGTTATATTTAATATAAAGGCTTACCAAGACGTACTCTTTTCTGACATAGCCCACCTTCAAAAAAACTCTAATTGAATGCAACATCGCTGAGGTTCTCGTAGAGCTCTTTGAATCGGTGGAAGCTGCTTGGTATATTGTTCATGATATCTACAAAAAAAGAGTGCTCCTCAGGCACATTGGGTAGAGGGATTATCCTTAAAATTCCTTCCCTTCTAAATGATATCTCCCTGTCTCTTACAATGTAGTATCTATGTTGATCTCCCATTATTGGCTCAAATCAGCATAAAACTCATGCGCAATCTCGTTACATGTCGGTGCATGTACATATCTTATGTATGCTTCCAACTCTGAGGCTAACATCTATGCTATGAAGACCAAATTTTCATTTATTTTTAAGTAGTCAACTGCAAGTTCGGGCCAAAATTTAAAATTTTCATATTTCTCCAAGATTTTTTTTTGTTTGCCTTTACTGCTGTTGTCCTCTATGGAGAAGACGGGCCAAAAAATTCTACTTTCGGCCTCTTTGAAACTGTCTGCTTCTTTAGCCCCATTATGCAAAAGTTAACCAAACAATACAACTTAATATAATTATTTTATCAATTTTAAAAAATCCAAAAACATTATGCATGAATTTCTCACATAATCATTCTATTATTTTTCTTTCTCTTCTTTTTTATTTAATTACTTTTTCTTCTCCCTTTTCCCCAATTCCTCCTTCAAAAATTATCAAACTCTACTTTAATGTAACTATTTTTTTCATGAATTTGATATATGACCATTATACAAGCAACTCATGAAATATAATACTAAAAATTGAGATTTTTACTTTTTGGCCCCTTAATTTTAGCATATATTATCAATAAATCCATAAAATTCATCAAAAATCCTCATAACTTTGCCATACTATCCCAAATCTATATAAAAAATAAGGATCTAATTTATATTTACTCAAATTCATTCATACAAATTATTGCATAACTTTGCCATACTATCCCAAATCTATATAAAAAATAAGGATCTAATTTATATTTACTCAAATTCATTCATACAAATTATTGATCTAGGTTTTTGAGACAAAATTCTAATTTTTACAAAGAACAAGTCAAAGCTTGCTTGAAGATTGATGAAAATTTGAAATAAATTGCATGAAAAGAGTTTCTGTTGTTGAAATGAGAGATTTTAGCATGGGGTGCTATAGAAAGAAGGCTAAGGGTTTTATTTATGGAGAAAAAAGAACTCAAAAATCTATTTATAGCTGAATACTTCTGCGGGTTGTTGTCGATAGCGGTTTTGATAGCGGCATCGACAGCTGCTCTCGGCCAGGCAATTTTTTGCTTTTATAGAGAGCCTATAGTCGACACCCACTTCGACAGCGGCTTCGACAGGGGCTCTATGTTGAGTCTACTGTCAAGCCAAAGTTTTTTTACCTTCAGTTTATGTTAGTTCCTAAATTATTATTATTCCTAATATCTATTTGTTAATTCTTAATTCAAAAATTAATTCTAAACTAAAAACTAGTTTCTAAATCTAAAGTTAATAACCAAGAAAGACTAAATTCTGAAATTTTGAAAGAAAAAAAAACAAAAGAAAAAGTAAAGAAAGAATTTTTTTTAAACAAAATCATTGAAATCATCATAAGTATCAAAACTAAGTTATCTTTATAAGTCATCCCCAACTTAAAATACACATTGTCCTCAATGAATCGATATATCTATTTAATTAATCAAGAACAAGTAAAAAAAATAGGAGAGAAGAGCTCAGAAATTACCTCTGTCCGGTACTCATGACACAACAACTGCAAAACAAAATTGTTAGTACATAATATATAATAATATACATAGTGCCTTCATTTAACTCATATTAAAAATATGTTGGAGGATCCACTAAATCATGAGATTCCTCATAGTGTTTTGAAAATTCTAAGTAGTGCTTTGATCGTTTCCCATTTACGTTGAACGTATGACTATGCTTTAGATTTTTAATATCAATTGCACCATGTGGATATACAGTTTTAATAATGAATAGTTCTGTCCACTGTGAACACAATTTTTTCATAAATAGATAAAAGCATGAATCGTATAATAGCACTTTATCATAAGGATAAAAAATATGGCGTGTGATATGGTGATCATGTCATATTCTCATTATCTCCTTTGAAATGCATGAATTATCATATGCATCACATTTTATCTCTTCCAAATCATTTATTTGTAGCTTTCATAATGGGCCAGCTGAATTGAGATCGAGATTTACTGATTTGATTGCCCAATACGCCTTATGCTCTATCTCTACAGGCAAATGATAAACTTTTCCATAAACTATTTTATATGGAGACATGGCTAAGGGTGTTTTATATGATATATGGTAATCCCATAAAATATTTATTAGTCTAAACGACTAATCACTGCGAGATGATTAACCATTTTCTCTAATACTTGTTTGATTTCCCTATTGGCTAACTCAACTTGTCCCTTTGACTGTGGGTAATAAGGAGTAGAAATCTTGTGCATGATATGATATTTTTTTTCATTAAATTTTCAAAGATTTTGTTATAGAAATGAGAATCCCCATGTCTTATTATGGCATTAAAAACTTCAAATTTGGACAATATATGTTCCTTTAAAAAATTTAATGACAGTCAGCTGATCATTCTTTCTATTTGCTGCAGCTTCTACACATTTTGAGACATGATTGACCGATATGAAGATATAGACATATCCATTAGAAATAGAAAATGGTCCCATAAAGTCAATTCCCTAACAATCGAATATTTCAATTGTAAGTATGGGTGTTAGGGGTATATCATTCTTTTTGCTTAATGCTCCTAGTTTCTTGCATGACTCGTATCTTTTACAAAATTCATATGCATCTCTAAACATGGTAGGCCAATAAAAACCATATTGGAGTATTTTGCCTAATGTCATTTTAGATGAAAAGTGGCCCCCTACATGCTTTTGTATGACAGAAGGCAATTATACTTTGAATCTTATTATCAGGCACACAATACCTAATGATTTGATCTGAGCAATATTTAAATAAGTAACGGTCATCGAGAAAGAAACGACGTACCTTGTATAAGAACTGTCATTTGTCTTGCACATTCCAATGGTTCGACACTTCTTCTACAATAAAAAAATTAATAATGTCAGCATACCAAGGAGTTTTGTTATTGAAAATAGCTGCTCATTGGGAAACAAGTCCCTAATTGGTAACTTATCGTTTTCATAAGTTAGTCTAGAGAGGTGGTCTGCAACCATATTCTCAACTCTTTTTTTGTCTTTAGTTCTAAGATCAAACTCTTGGAGCAGTAATATCAATCAGATTAGTTGTAGCTTTGCAACTTTTTTAATAAAAAATATTTGAGTGCCAAATGATCTGTAAAAACAACTACATATGAGCCCAGAATATATGAAGAAATTTATCAAGAGCAAATATTACAGTTAGAAATTCTTTCTCTATTGTTGTATAATTCGTCTGAGTATCATTGAGAGTCTTGCTAGTATAGTAAACCACATAGGGCTTTTAATCTCTTCGTTGCCGTAGTACAGCTCCAATTACATAATCGCTTGCATCGCACATAATCTCGAATGAAGGTGACTAATCTGGAGGCTGCATTATTGGCGAGGTGATAAGCATCTTCTTGAGAGTTTCGAAAGCTGTTTGGCATGCATGCATTCATGCAAACTGCACAGCTTGTGATAAAAGGTGAGAAAGGGGTCTAGCAATAGTACTAAAATTCTTTATGAACCTTCTTTAGAAACCTAAGTGTCCTAAGAAAGGACGTATGTCTTTCACAGTTTTAGGTATCGGTATTTTAGAAACAAACTCAATCATAATCTTATCTACTTTTATTCCTTTAGATGAAACATATGGCCTAACATAATACCTTTTGTGACCATAAAGTGGTATTTTTTCCAATTTAGGAGTAGAATTTTCTACTGTCACCTTTCAAATGCATATTCTAAATTAGCCAAATAAGATTCGAAATTATTTCCAAATACAGAGAAATCATCCATAAATACCTCTAGATAATCTTCAACCTTATTGCTAATGATACTTATTATACACTTTTGAAATATTGTTGGTTCATTACATAATCCAAATGGCATTCTAAAACAAAAAGTACCAAAAGGACAAGTAGAAGTTGTCTTTTACTGGTCCTCTAAAGCAATTTCAATTTGATAATAACATATATACCATCAAGAGAATAATAAAATCCATGCCCAGCAACTCTTGCAAGTACTTGGTTAAGAAATGATAATGGAAAGTGATCTTTGCGTGTTACTTGATTTAACTTTTGATTATCGATGCACATACGTCAACTCATAGTAGTACGAGTGGGTATTATCTCTCCATCCTCATTTTTAATTACTATTACCCCACTTTGGATTTATCCACTTACTATCGGCAATTGGATAGATGATATCAATATCAAGTAATTTTAACACTTCAATTTAACCACTTCCTTCATGACAATGTTAAACTTTCATTGCATTTGCCTAATAGGCTTGGCTCCATCTTCCAAAGTAGTGCGATGCGTGCAAATAAGGAGATTCATACCTTTGATGTCTACCATATTCCATCTAAGAGCTCCTTTGTACTTTCGCAATATCGAAGTAGTCGCTCTTCATGATTCTTATAAACATGCACTGAGATGACCATTGGAAAAAAAAATTTAGGTCCCAAAAACGCATACTGAGATCTTCAAGTAGTAGTTTTAGTTCAAGTGTCAGTGCTTGGATGTCAGATTGTATCAATTTCTTTGTAATTTCAGGTAACTGTTCATGCATTTCCTTTGTCCTGTGATATTCAAAAATTGAGCATCAGTTAAGTGATTTTTTATTTCAATGATATATACGGATTGCAAATATTCAAGAAAGTTATTGTTGATTGTTAATGTCACCTCTAAAGGATCAGACATGCATAATGATACGATATCTCTTTCATCACGAATTCATTCAATATAATTAATATCTTGCAATTCATCATGATATTTATTCGGTTGTTTGCAATATTAAAAATATTCAGTTCAAGAGTTATATTTCCGAATAAAAATTTCACCACACCATTCTTGCAATTTATAATTGTATTAACCGTAGCTAAGAATGGATGTCCGAGAATAACTAAAATATGAAAATGTGAATTTTTACTGGTGCAGTATCGATAAGTATAAAATCCACTGGCAAATAGAAGTTTTTTATTTGCACTAGAATATCTTCCACAACCTTCTTAGAAAGCCTTTTCGACCTATTGGCTAATTATACTGTGACCAGTGTAGGTTTAAATTCTCATAAACCTAGTGCTTGTAAACCAAGAATGGTAAAAGATTTACACTAATCCCTAAATCTAGCAAAGCTTTCTTAATATTATGTTGACCAATCACACAATAAATAGTAGGACATTCAGGATCCTTGATTTAAGAGACATTTCAGAATGGAATAATTTACTTACCTATTTTGTGAGAAATGCATTCTTCTAGACGTTGTGATGTCTTTTGATGGTGCACATGTCCTTCAAGAATTTTGCCTATGAGGGGACGTTTAATGGCTTCCAGTAGAGATATATTGATATGTACATATTTGAAAATCTCCAAATATCAGTATGAGGTGCATTAATATTTTAAGACTTTAATGTTTAAAGCAATGGTATAGATGGTTTATAATCAATAGATGTGAGTTCTTTGGAATTACCTTCTTTAAATTATTATGTTGAATCATTATCATATTTCTCCTCGGTATTTCCTTTTGAAATTGGCTCATCAGGCACTACTACTTCTCAAATTTAATGCAGTAGTTATTTCAGATATATCATTATTAATGGAAGAAGTAATAGCCTTTATAGTTTTGACTTTAGCTAAAGTACTGGCCTCTGGTTGAGATTGTAGTTTGCCTTCCTTTGTTTGTAATGCGGAATTAAGATGGCTTATCTGTAAGCAGATATTGCTGAAGACCATCGCACTCTGACTATTTATTGTTTACTGTGGCTGAATAAACTACTATTGAGCTTGGATTATCTGATTCATTCTCTATTGTATCTGCAAGAAATTATCCTCAAGATTTTTCTTGAGTGGCGGTTGGTACACCGAACATTGATTTGTAGGTCGGACGTATTGTTGAGGTGGATTAATGGGTGACTTATTTTGATTATTAAATTATGTTGAGAATTCTGTTTTCATTGAATATTTGGATAATTCCTCCAATCAGGATTATATATTTGTGAATATGGATTATTTGCTAGTTGAGAAGCTGTGGTAAAAGCATTAGTTTGTTTATTTAATACTTCTTTAAAAATAGGAAGTGTTGGATATTTATGAGTCACGTGTCCTTAAAATTCTCAAATATCACAAACTTCTGGAACTTCTTATATTGCCTTAACTGCTTTAGTTTTCTTTACAAGCAAATATTCAAATTTCTTAGTAATGGAGATCAATCGTGAAGCTATATTTTCGGTTTCTCTCAATTTAAGAAGTTCGCCACTATTCTGATGCTTTCCTTTAATTGGTGTCTATCTGAAATATCCTTAGTTTTCCAATCTTGTGAATTTTTAGCAAGTGAATCAATATAGTCTCATACTTTTTTAGTATCTTTATTTAAGAATTTACTATTGCACAGTCTCTACGAATTGCCTTATTGTAGTGTTCAACCGTTGATAGAAGGTAATTACCGTCCTCCATATCTCGAAATCGTGATTTGGCCATGAGAGAAGCAAATCTTTAAATATATCCCAGCAGTTGAATAATGATTCATTTTTTTCTGTCGAAAGTTGAGAATTTGCTTTCGCATATAATTTATTCTATATGAAGGAAAGAATTTCTTTAAGAATTATCTTTCCATCTCATCCTATCTTTCTATTGAAATGGGACGTAAAGAATATTGCCATGTCTTTTCTTTATCCTTTAGGGAGAATAGAAAGAGTTTAAGTTTAAGTTGCTCTACAGTAATATTTTGAAAATTAATGGTAGAGCAAACTTCTTTAAATTCTTGAATGTCCAAATATGAGCTCTTTGAATTCATCCCATGAAATTTAGACAAAATTTGAACTACTCCAGAGTTAATCTCGAAGTATCTCATATTTAAAACAAATGCAATGCATGAAGATTGGGTTATCCTATCAGGTTGTAAATAATCTCGTAAAGTCCTCCCATTGCCCTCATGATGGCTATGGTTATCATTTGTATTATTATCTTCAAATCTGTTGTTATTATTATTATTAGTATTATTATTATTATTATTATTCATGTTGTTATTATTATTATTAGTACTCATGTCATGAAGTATTTGATGAATTGAAAGTATTTATGGATCTGAGTACAATTGAATTAGTCAATCATTTGAAGTTCTCCTCCAATTAATCATGCAAATTCAGAATTGCAAAAAATAATGATATAGGAACTATAATTTATATTAAAGTGTAGCAAAATAGTATACTCCCAGCAACGGCACCAAATACTTAACTGCGATCTAAATCGTACACTCCCAAGTGCAAGAGATTGACAAGTAGTACAAAGGTAGTAACCCAAAATTATTCTCTCGAGGATCGTTTTGTAATTGTATGATACTAGAATAAATTATGAAACTAAAAGAAAAAGTAAAGATCAAATTTTTATTAACTAAAAACTAAAACTAAAAGATGGAAATTTACTTTAATTAAATTGTTAATTAGATGGATGTAACTTCCCCATAGGATAATTTACTATATATATTTATAGTTTTTTATCTCAGTTACATAGATCACGTGGTCTTCCTATAACCAAAAAATACTCAATAAAGCACAAAATATAAAAATTTGTAAACTTGATACTTTGAATAATTTCTCCCAATTAATGCTATATGAATTCAAGTTTATCTAAGCATGCTATATGAATAACAAAAATAAATATTCAATGTCTAAGCATACACTGCACCTAAATAGTTTACGGTATATCAAAAACTAAACAATGAATATATCGTCAAAATAAAATATCAAAGACTCAAAACCATATCTAATCCCTCCAAAGATAATGGAGAATCAAAGATACCAATTTCACATAAAAATAATTAAAGCCAACAAGCATGTGAAAATACATACCAATAAATCACGTAGGGTTCATTATTCTATCTGATCCAACCCAAGAATTTAACAACTCATATTCATCATAACGATGAATAAAGAGAAAAAGAATTCTTTTATTGATTTCTATGAACGAGTACGAAAACTAAATCTTGAATCCAAGAACTCTCTAATAATTCAAAGATATTCAATAACTGTTATTCGTTACAAAACTTGAGGTACATTGGCTATTTATAGTTTTATTAAAAACCTAATAGGAATTCTATTTACAAGAAAACTATAAATTCTTCTCAAAATCTCCAAAAAGTCAAATGGCCACTCCCTTCGACAGACCCATCAACAACGGCCCTCGAGTCTCTTTTATAATCGACCGTTGTCGATAGTTAGCAGATGGTTGTCAACAGCCAGTCCTATATTAGCATAAATTCGAGCTGATATTTGAGATACATTTCGATACTTCGATTTCTATGCATATAAAATCCTACAAAAACACTAGAAGATGCTAGAAAACATCATAGTGACGAATTTGATTAATATAAATATTTTTCTATTAATTTCTTATATTAATCAACAAAACTGGATTAAACTTGTATAAAATAAACTAAAATAATTACACTTTTAAAGCGTAATCACACACGCTCAGTAGCCACTATTCCAGTTGGGATAGAGCACTGCTGTCGAAATAGCTATCGATAGGGGTCATGTATTATGCCCAATGGTCAACAATAGTTGTCAATAGTGCTCGGTCAGTAGCTCAATAAGCCTATTGAATACCTTTTGGAGCCAACCTCTTCAGTAAAATCCAATCTTGCTTTTATACACTCTGCATTTAAATCATGGTACATCAATATAAATACGATATTAATCATTAGAATATATAAAATTTCTCTTTGAAACAATAAACCATAGAATTTCTTTTTTAACACAATCATTTCAATAGCAATCCTAATTATCAACTCTCAACAAGATGAGGCCCCCGATAATTATATATTTATATGTGAAACTAATGATGCAACTATAAATCGCATGAATCATGAAATGAACAATATAAAAACATATCTTTCAATATGAATACAATAATTTAAACCATCTCTAAAGATTAAAAAATCTCGTCTTGTGATGCAACTTGTTTCGTACACTCCCAAGCATAGGAAATGGATAAGTAATATTTGGGAGTCAACCCAAGTCATTCACTCAAGAATATTGATTCTAGCACTAGACACTTATACTATAGGTTACAATAGAATTAAAAAACGGAGAATAATTGATTTGAATAGGTATTAATTGGATTAAAAGATATCATAAAGACAAATCGGCTTAGATGAGTCGACACTCCTAGGATCATATCACTAGATGATTATTCCTATCATTATCTCATTACATAGACCACATGGTTTATACAATTGGAATGTATTTCTTTGAAGGCACAAAATTATAAAAGATAATATTGTTATTAGTTGAATCCTTCTATTAATACTTGTATGAAATTTGGGAGTAATCTAAGCATGGCCTATGGATGATAAAAAATAATTATCCAATTCTAAGTATATACCATGCTTAAACAGTAAATGATATATTAAAAACTAAGAAATAATAATACCATCAAGAAATAAATCATTAAAGTTTCAAAATCATATATCAACAATCAAAAAAATATTTAGGGAGACTAATAGCAATATTATATAAATCAATTAAATACAAAATTAATAATTCCATACAAGATCAAGATCGAGGATTTGTCTTCTAATCCAAGATCAAAAAATAGTTAGTTATTCATGCTAGACATAGTTATCAAATTAAAAGAAATAAATCTTTTATTATCAACTATGAATAAAATACAAGAACTAGCAATCTTTAAATCTCTCTCTAAACCAATATAACCTCTCTAAATATCTTTCAATAGATCTTTATCTTAGATAAAATGTTATATATAGCCCTTCATAGAGTTTGGTTACCAACACTAAAGTTTTTTCTGCTTGGAAACTCTTTTTCTCTTGATTATAGTCGTATCAACAATGTGCACAGTGCTAATGACAGTGGCTTCGATAGCCATGACAACTTACTATTGGCCTTTACAATGCATGTTTTCAAAGCACTATCGATAGCTACTACAGGATTATCGATAGTTAACTGATAGTTTTGAGTTTCTGGACTTTGTGCATGTGCACACTTCTTGTCCCATTTCTTTACTTCCAAAATCCTACAAAAATAATAATATATTAGTTTAATTTGATAGAATATTCAAGAGGAGAATTAGACAAATACACATAAAAATTTATTAATTTCACAATGTTCGCCATAAAATTGTAAATGATTCTCTATTGAGCTATTTCAATAAAGGATTACAATTTCAACGGTTTCCCATTTACAGAAGATGAGGGAAAATCAAATTCCTCTTTGTTTAAAACTGGATTCTGAGGTAGTTGTAGAGGACGATCTTACTCTCTGTTGACACTTCGCACAAACTCTTTCAATTGGCAGAAAGGCTCTGGACTTCTAATCACAAAGGGTAATTTTTAGTAGAAGATGATCGATCCCTTCTCTTTCTGTTTTTCCGCTTTTTATAAAGGTTTTAGGGCAATGTCCCCATCTCATTTATTCGACCGTTAGCCCCATTACTCGAAAAGTGTCGTCATATTCGTTAGGTAGTTACCCCCACGATCCGAGGTGGCAACTTCACTTGTTCGGGTTGGGTGACTTTGTATTAAACCCCTCCCCAGAAGGTATAGATAGCCTCATGAATCTCAATCTTTAGATTCGTGGATCTGTTTTATCATAGCTAGGTCGTGAATCTCGAGTTTTAGCTTCGCGGATCTGCTGATTGCGGATCTTAAACCCTAAATTCGCAGATCTACTTTGTTTTTGACAGATGACTCCAAAATTTTTCGCCAACAAATCTCCCTTCAAAGTTTTCAAAACTCTCATGATCCTCTGAGGTGTTTTGGAATACTTTGGATATAACATTTTTCTTTGATGTGACGTACGATTATATATTAGAATCTCCATCTTCTATATTTCTGAGAGTGCAATTCTGTATTAGAATTTTCAATTGAAGGCGGCATGATCCTGTCTCAATGTTTTGAACTCCCATTTCAAAAGGAATACGACTCTGTATTAGCATCGTGAACTTGCTGCTTTTGAAGGAAAATGCGACTCTGTGTTAGTGCCATGATTTTCAACTCTTGAAGAAAAATACGACTCTGTATTAGGGTCACGAGTTTTCATTTCGAAAGGAACACGACTCTGTATTAGGGTCGCGAACTTTCATTTTTGAAAGAAAAAACGACTCTGTATTAGGGTCGCGAACTTTCATTTTTTATTGCAGAAAATCCAGAAGGCGATTACTTTATACGGCGTAGGAATTAAGATGTTCTCTGAGCCGCATTAAATAAAAGGGTACTCACGAGATTTGGGCCAGAGATCACATCCATCCGAAGATGTCGGCCATCAAATCATCTGTTATATAATCTCAGTTTCGTGTAATAGGGCATTTCTAACTTCTTTCTGAAAAATTTGAACTCCGGGCTTCTTTTCAAGGTTTTCAAGGCTTTTCATCTTCGACCTCCGTTAACCTCCGATTTTTCTCGTGAAAGATTTCTTTAGTCTGCAAAAGATGCAGAAGAAAGCTTCCTCATCTGATGCTTCTGCAAGCGGTCATCGGGACTCTCGAACCATGTCTATTCCATAGTGGTTCTGCAGGAACCCTTAGTTTGAAGTAATTCTCTTACTTTACATTAAAAGACAATTCTTTTTATGGAAAGTCTTTTCTTTCTTTTGTTTTGATCTCAAAATCTTCTTTGCAGTTGATTACGCTTTAAACTCCTGGCCGAAAGACCATTATTTGGGTTTTTTTGGCAGCTATGATGGGAAGAGGGAGTTTAGGTTCAGCCAAACTTTTCCAAGTTGCACCGCCTCCAGTGGCGAAGAAAGGGAAAGCAAAATTCTCAATCCTACTCGCCTGATATTACGAGAACTGATGACTACTGCTCCTTTCAAAGGGGACAACCGAACTTTGTTGAACAAACCTGCCTTCCTATTTGGTGATCATCTCTCGGCACCCGACGATGGTCTGGATGACGGAGATTACAAATGGCTTCGCCAAGTTAACGGTCGTAACTTGTTTCTTCCCAATATGGAGAGATCTTACCCGTTTCTATTTTTTCAATCTCTTTCCATTCTTAGACAAATGGATGGGCATTTAAATAAACTGCAATACTGTGTCTTACTAGGAGCATTCAATTCACAAGGTACTTTCCCTCATTGTACCGGGAAGCATTTTTGCGGATTATCTCCAGGGTCTTTCAAAAAGGATTTTCCTATAGGTGAAACACCCGTAGTTGCCCAGACTTTCCTGCACCGATTCGTCAATGTGCAAGCAGAATTTCCAGTCTAAGATTTTCATCCTCCTAGATGGGTTCACTGTTCTTTGAAAGGGGAGTGGGCAATCTTGACTGGCTTCTTTTTGAGAGCTTTCAGATATCAGCTCCAGCATGCACACCTTTACCGCGCCATTAGAGCGGTTCAGCACGGCATTCCTGTTAGTCGATTCTATTTCTTTTTTTTGTTGGAATTGTATAATCCTGATACTTATACAGTCTTCTCTCTCCGCGGCGAATTGGGTTTCGCCCTGCATGAGATGCATGAAATCTCAGGGCTACCTATGGGAGACATTCCATATGAAGAGTATGTCCCTACCGGGGAAGAACTTCATTCATTGAAGACTCAAGACCCTATGGTTTATGATACTTATTGGGATTTGTTTTGCCACTATCACATTTGTACTCATATGTCTGGCACTCGTAGCGTAAAGCAAAAGAAGTGGCTGCAATATCTTCTTCCAAATTTTTCAAAGAATAAACCAAATTTTACCCGTCTCCCTCCGGTTTCTGAAAAGGAGGTTGAGAGAAGGATCGCCAAGTTCGGGACAGATGCTTATGTTGTCGAATCTGATGAGAATGTCTTCAAAACTGGAACATCCTTTGAAAGCTTTCACTATCAAGCTCTTCAACCTTTATCTGATCCACATTTCCTGACAGGTTTTTGATACTTTGGTTGAATAAATGTGTGATTCCTTCACAGGATACCATACCTATCAGAGTGATATTCCCGGCAGTCTTGCTCGCGTTTGGTCAGCGGTTCAACTTATTGCCCGCGATGGTGTGCATTATCCAAAGTGAATTGAGAAAGTTGTTAGATAAGTTCTGTAATGTCAAGAAGGAGCAAAACAGCAGAGGGGAGTTGATTACTAAGACTCCCAATCCACGCATTGAGCTTCCTTATACTTATTTGATGGCATGATTGGTCTTGCACTGCCCCACCCTAATGAGTCCTGCTGATTCGCAGGTTGATTTGAGTGCTCCCAAAGTACAACATTATAAGAGATCGCAGTGGAAAGGGGGCTATATGGCTACAATTCGCAAGACTCTTCGCTATCACGCGAACTTTGAGTTGTTCAAATGTTTCCCCTACTTTCCAAATACTGGATATGGGGAAGAATTTGCGGACGTTGCTGGTGTTGACAAATTTACTGCTTTGTCCCCAGGATGCTTCTGGTGGTTAATAAATATCCGTCTAGGGCATCTGGTTCTCCGTTTGGGGAACCACTATTATATAGAGCCTTATTATCTGAATCACTTTGCTCGACAGTTCGGGTATGATCAGCTCTATGTTGGCAATCCCAACAAGGAGTAAGTTTTGTCAGAAATTTGCTCGATGGAGCTCGGGCTTGGTTCCACTTCATCGCGGAAGGTACCCAAGCCAGATTCGATCTTCCACTCAAGACTCCAAACTCGTATATGAGTTTCAGTTTCTGCAAATGGTATGTAGATACTAACTCCGCTCCTCAGAATTTTAACACCAATCTTACTTGTTTGAAAGATATTAGAGCATGATATGCTCAGAAAAAGGAGGCTGGCAGTACGAAGGTGGTTGGAATGGAGGACTTTGGAGCAGAATGTGGTTCGGAAGACTTGGAACCAACAATCCAACAGGGGGAGGAAGGTGATAGTGCGGTGGTCCCATCTGCCCAACCTATTTCCCTTGATGTTTCTCCACTTCCGACGCCGAAGGAAACTTCTCCTCAGCCGAAATCTCCTCCAAAGAACCTTTTGTACAAACGGAAGAGATTGAGGCGTCTCAGTGATTTGCCTACCACTCCATAGGACATACCATCTGAAGCTGGTTCAGCTCCGGAAACAATTGCGGAGGAACTAGGGGAAGATGAAGATGACTCAGCTCTAATTCTTTCTTCTTCCAAGAAATATCGAAGTCAAGGTCTTGTCTTCCGCAATGACTCTGCATTGGTGACTGCTCCTACCTCTTCTGCTCTTCCTGCGCAAGAAGATTCTGCATCCCACGCTTGCTAGACTGTTGTTAGTGATGAAGTGGCCGCCCTACCTGCTGCTGCACAAGAAGAGTCTGCATCCCTCGCTCACTAGACTGTTGTTGGGGATGAAGTAGCTGCCCCTTCTTCTACTGCACAAGGGGATTCTGCGACGCTCATCCTCAAGTTGTTGATGACGAGGTGGAGATAATTGGGGAAGTTCGCACATCAGATTCCTCCAAAGTATCATCTCTTCCAATAGATCATGATGATTGAGGAGATGGTGATGATGTCAGCAGTAAAGATCTTGGTTCTAGTACTCCTCCGTCAGATCACGACAAATATGTCTACTTGAGTAAAAACGTTCGAGCCGAGGTGTACGGACTTAG
This sequence comes from Dracaena cambodiana, assembly GCA_036321105.1. NCBI lineage: Eukaryota > Viridiplantae > Streptophyta > Magnoliopsida > Asparagales > Asparagaceae > Dracaena > Dracaena cambodiana. Next base: position 29,731,816 of record JAYEPQ010000001.1, read on the forward strand.
AGAATCTAGTGTTCATCCTTCAGGTTCACCATTATACTTTATCCACCTTTTTTTTTGAAATTCTGCCATTATTTGATGATATTGTAACATTCAATTGTCAACTCCTTTCTTTTTAACAGCTCTTGCTTCGACTCCATCTTTAGAGCATATGGCTGTAGAGGACACTCTGCAGGATAGCACCATCACGGAAGTCGTTACCGAAGTAGCCTGTGGGGTGATTGAGACCACTGTCTCTGCAGCTAATACTTCTGAAGTAGCGGTTCCTCCAATGGAAACTACCACCCTTATTGTTCTGACTACAGTTGCTGCAACCATTGCTTCTGCTGAGTGTGTGGAAGTTACTGTTTCTAGTACTGGTGCTACTGCTTCTCTACAGCAGAGTACAGTTCAGGATACACCAGCTCCAGTTGTTACTGATTCTTCCCATGCGGAGGTTGATGCTTTTGAAATTAACCTGCTGAAAGATACAGGGAAACCTTTCTCCACTTTCTGGATCGTTGTACTGAGAATATACTGAAAGGGGCTTCTTTTGCTTCTCTTGCCAATATTCTTCATCTTTACTTGACTGGTATAGTCAGCATTGGTGGGGAGGAAAAAGCTACTCTTTATAGGCTTATGATAGTTCAACTTCAAGGCTATGCTGAGTCTTTATCAAGATCGCGAAGTGCTGACAAATCTGAAGTAGTTGAAATTACCTTCCAGAAGCTGATGAAGAGTAACTTGGGCTCTAGAAGGAGCTCAAAGAGAAAATTGATGCTTGCAGGGTTTCCTTCGAGAAGAGTCAATCAAACAGTCAATCTCTAGCTTTCCAAGTAGAGACTGCTGCTATTATGACCAGGCCATTATTAGGACCCAGGAGTCCATCGCTAAAACTCAGGCTTTCTTAGTTAAGATTACTAAAGAACGCGATGAGTCAATGAAGAGTCTTACGAGATTATCTAGGTAATGGGATAATGCGATAAAAGATCTTCACGCGATGCAAGTCGAACTAGAGGCACTGGAGGCCGCTTCAGCACAAAGTACTATTGCTAGTGAAGAGGAATTGCGTCGCCAATCCACTGTTCAAGCCTATGAGATCATCTAGTAGGAAATCAGTGATGCTGAAGAGAAGATAAAGGCCCTCTTAAATCATCGAACTGTATAACAAAATCCTTTTTTTTTAGTCCGAGTTTTTGTAATCTCTCTTACAATTCCTCTAACTTTTACATTTCATGACATGTTTTATACTTCTTATAGTAAACATGATTTTGCACTTCAAAATTGCTACTTTGCATTTGGCTTCAGAGACTTGTGTCAAACTTGCTACCTTGTGTTTTGAAGTCCGCAATTTGCGTAGGATCCATGGTATCTGTGTATCAGGCATGTTTTTACATCTCAAGACCGTGACTTTATATTAGCAAGATTCTTTCCTTTGTCAAATGTACGTGACCTTCATGAGCTTTCGTCAAGTTCGCATCTTTTCATCCTGAAATTCGCGAGACAAAAAAAATCTTCTTTAAGAATTTGCAGTGGTTTCTGCGAGTCATGACATAACCCTTTATCTGATTAACCAGTGCGAAATCCCAAGCGTCATATGCTCTTATAAATGGTGAAATCCTTCGGTTGCGAAATCTAAGCATCCCATGCAACAGTAATAAATTCTGTTGGGATTCGAATTGAGAATCGCAATCGCAGATTTGGTCTTATCTTCTCTCAACTGAAGATCATAACCAATAGGACTGTCGATATAAGACGCATGACCTCTTCCATGAAGGATAATTTTGATGTGAGAAAAGTTTCTTCCCCCTTGTCTTCTCCTCCTTTCTTTTGTAGTTGATTTATCCGTGCAGCCGTATTTTCTTCTTCTCCAACCGAAGTGATGGATGGGAATTGGCATGTTACATGACCTCCAGACTGCATCAATCCAGAGGGGTATCCCACCGAAAAGGTTCTTATGACCGTAGTCATTTTCCTTAATTAAGGTAAACTTCTTCTTCTGATCGATATCATCCTCCCTCTTCTTCTTTTTTTAACAAGAGTTTGAATTAGCTGCAAGAAATAACCATAGTCATTCTCCTTAACAATAACCCAGACCCGATGTGCTCGTAATAGCTTCCAATACCTCTAGAGTATTGGAATGTCTCTTGTATTTTTCATGAGAGAAAAGATTATGGGTCTGTGGCATTGTCTTATTTCTTGCCTAGCATCCCACAAGGTGGGGTGCTAAATGGCTAGGGCGGCACTCAATTTCAGCAATCTCTCATATTGTATGTTTGGGAACATGCATTTGGTATGTTCAGTTTTGCATTAATCAAGTCATTGGTAACGTTGATCTTGACTGAGCAAACTAACTCGGAGGCCCTAACCATTGGCAAGAAATGACTATAAGAGCAAACTTTTTACCTTTAAACCGTTCTTGGAGGGGAGGCTACAAAAGCAAATTTGCCATTCTGGAAGAGGAAGCTGCAGAAGCAAGTTCGCTATCCTAGAAGAGGAGGCTACAGGAGCAAACTTTTTGCCTTTAAACCACGCTGGAAGAGGAGGCTACAGAAGCAAACTTTTACTTTTTTCTCATATCAGTTATTTATATTTATTCTTGTTGATTGTATAGTACTAGGGAACTCTTTGTAACCTTGAATTGATAATGAATAAAGGGGTTCTTTCTTTTTGCATAACCAGAAGTGATTAATGAATAATTTTGATATTGATTATCAGAGGTAACCGTTTACTTGATAATCTTTAAATTGCCTAAAATTTTCCAACCACAGAAAGTTGTTGCGAATGAGAGAACTTCTCGAATCAGGATAGAAGTAATCGTTAACTTCCCTGATCAGGTTGAAACTCGCACTGTTTAGTAACTTTCAGTATAACGGCTTTTGATTCGATTTGGGGGAAAGGAATTTTGATTTGCCAGAGGTATTTTTTAACTTGGCAAATTTGGAGGAAAGGAATTTTGGTTCGCCAGAGGTATATTTTTTTTAACTTGGCAGATTTAGGGGAAAGGAATTTTGATTCGCCAGAGGTATTTTTTAACTTGGCAAATTTGGAGAAAAGGAATTTTGGTTCGCCAGAGGTATTTTTTTAACTTGGCAAATTTGGAAGAAAGGAATTTTGATTCGCGACTCAAAAATCTTTAGTCTAGAACCATAAATCTTTGTTAATGAACCCCCGATTACAGATAAACTTGTATTCGCCATTTGCATTGAACTACCCAGATTACATTAAAACTGGTGTTCCGTAGTTTTACTAAGAATAATATTTCTTCAAAAACTTGTCATTAATTGGCATCATGATCTTATCACCATTCAGTTTTGCCAACTGATATGCGCCATTGGAGTAAACCGTATCAATAACAAAAGGCCCCTCTCATTTTGGCTGGAACTTTCCTTTAAACTTTTGGCTAGTTATGATCGGTCTTCTTACTGATGTCGTTCTTCTTGCTTCATCCTAGTCATTAGTGCGACTCGCAATGATGGAATCTGAATTTCCAAAGGTAAGACCGCTTCTGACCCGTACACTAAAGAAAAGGGTGTGGCGTTGGTGGGGATTCAGACTGTAGTGCGATATGCCCACAGACATTCTCCGAGCTTCTCGATTAGAGAGACAGCGAAATACGATTCCGTCATAAGATTTTCTGTACAATGTCTGGAGCTCTGCATTATAATAGAACCGAATAGCCTTTCTTTGGATTGCTCTGGCTTCTTTTGAATTTTCGGGTAATATACCGTAAAGGACGTAATCTATATAAGAGAATCACCAATCCCTTGGTTATAGATTTGACTCGAAAACACCAGTCTCGTATTCCCATTACTTCCTCAATTCCTCTGAGTTCGTCATTTGGACAAAATAATTCTCTGCTCCCTACTGTAATTTGCTTTTTAGCATGTTTGGGGGCAAGGCCAATGCAGCAGCTAAGGAAGCCAGTGAATCTGCATAGCTATTCCGATGGCGCTTTACGAGGCTAACATAGAAACCGTTAAAACCATCGGCTATCTTAATTACTGCATGATAATACGGCAAAAGGACTTCATGTTTGACTTCATATTCCCTTTTAACTTGGTTTACAACAAGTTGAGAATCCCCATATACCCCAATTGTTTAGCTATCATTAAGCTGATTAGGAGGGCATTGTACTCCGCAACATTGTTGGAGCATGGGTTTGTTAACAAGTAAGCTCAAGGAATGATGTGGTTGTAAGGAGAGACGAAAATAACTCCTACTCCGCTGTCATTTTTCCCTCGGATCCCATTCGAGAGGCGCCATCGAAGAAAAGTTGCCGTACATCTTTCGTGACAATATTTGCCTCCGGAAACTCTTGTGAGATGCCTTCTTTTAGAATCAGACTTCATTCACCCAACTCTCCAGGAATTTCTTCGCACAACATCGAGGATGCCGGGATTGGGTGCTCGGCTAGGAAATCAGTTGTGGCTGTCCCTTAATAGATTTTTGCGGGACAAAATGTATATCATATTGTGATAACAAAATAGCCCAATTGGATAGCCTTGAATTCAATGATCCGGGTTTAGTTATTAGTATTCTCAGGGGGTTAACTCTCGATATAACGTGAATGGTTTGTCCAACTAAATAGTATCGTATTTTCTGCATTGCAAACACTAAAACTAAACATTCCTTCTCCACTGGGTTATATCGGTATTCCGCCCCGATCATCATTCTACTGAGATAATAAATAGTTTGTTCGTGACCCGACTTATTTTTCTGGGCTAACAAGGCTCCCAAGGAGTGGTCCATAGCCCTCACATATAACAGGAAAGGTATTCCCGAGACTAGAGCTACAAGCACTGGTGGTTTCGTAAGATATTGTTTGACTTCTTCGAAAGCCTTTTGGCATGCGTTATCCAAAACAAATGACACTCCTTTCCTCATTAACCTGGTAAAGGGCTGACATTTACCGGACAAATTTGATATGAATCTGTAGATGTACGCCAGCCTACCTTGCAGTCCCCTTAATTCTTTGAGGTTGCGGGGAGGTGGCATATCTTAGATTGCCTTAATCTTGTCCAAGTCGAGATAAATTCCTTTGGAAGTTACCACGAAACAGAGGAACTTTCCACTAGAGACTCCCAGAAAAGATTTAGTCGGGTTCAACTTGAGCTGGTGTTTCCTCATAACGTCAAGCACAGTCTTCAAATTTTATAGGGATCACTCTTATTCTTTCTTTTAATTGCTAGATCATCTACGTAACATTTCACTGTATTTCGCAGTGCTCTTGGAATATTACGTTCATAGTACGTTGATACGTGGCACCTGCATTCTTTAGGCCAAAGGATATGACCGTATAGCAGTATACTTCGAGCGGTGTTGTGAAGGATGTATGTTTCTCATCATCAAGGTACATCTTTATCTGATTATACCTTGAGAATCCATTCATGAATGTCATACGTTCATACCCACAAGTATTATCTATCATAACATCTATGATGGGTAACGAAAATTCGTCCTTAGGGCAGGCCTCATTCAAATCCCTGAAATCAATACAAACCCGGATTTTTCTATTCTTCTTGGTTACAGGAACTATATTAGTGACCCAATCAGGGTGTTGTTCCTCGCGAATAAATCCTGACTCGATCAACTTTTTTATTTCAACTTCAATAGCTTCCATGATCTCTGGACAGAATTTTTGTTGTTGTTGCTTTACTGGCTTAGCATTTGGTAAGATGTTCAGTTTGTGAACCACGACACTTGGGTCTAATCCTAGCATCTCCTCATAACTCCAGGCGAAAATTTCGATGTACTCGCGAATGAGGGATATCAATTCCTCTTTCTCTTCCGAGGATAGGTTCTCACTTATAAATATGGGTTTAGAATTCTTTTCATCTCTCATGTTTATTTGGATTACTTTATCTTCGGTTGGAGGCTTGTGCTATTCAAATTGAATTTCCCACTTCGCATTAAGATGTTTGGCCCAGGGGTCATCTTTTATCGGCAAGGCTTCATCTAGGTCTTCGCTTTCTTGGATCGCAGAGGCCATGTTCGTGGATACTTCGCAAAAGATCATGCCGACACTAATATCTAAATCCCAGCAGGACAATTCTGTTGAATGGTCGAATTGCCCTTCTTCAGCTATCTCACCTGAGGAACATTCGAGAGTGGTGACATATCCCACCCCCTGCCGGTTTTCTGATAATAATCGGACATTTTTTCCTCTGGGACAAAGGGTCGGAGAATTGTTCTCCTTCCCCTTTCGAAATTCAACCCCTGCCTTTGGCCAGGTTATACCCCATTTTCTTTATTAGTTTATGAAAATTTTCATCGTAGTAGAAGAACTCGGAATTTTCATATTCTTCTTCAGAATCTAAGCATTTCTTTTTTATTTTGTTACTTGTCTTTTTGAATATTATGGATTTTTGAGTTCCGTCCTTGGGAGGAACCTCAAAAACAATCTTGGTCGCATTTTCATCGTCGTCACTCAGTTCGTGAAAGGACATCTGATAGGTGCTGGGAAAGAAGTTAGAGAGTATATTTTATCTAAATAATCTCTGAACGCATCAGTGCTAGTACTTGAGGGTTCAGAATCAATACTAGAAAAATAAGCAAACTCTAACTTTCATTTATCACCCATTCACCATCAGAGTAAACGGTGTTATTTACATTAAGGCATTCAAGGCTTATCACAATGGGCTCACCGTCCCAAATTACATCCTCAGATTCCAAATCTTTGGATCCTGATTCTGTATCGGCTTCATCACCGCTATCAGAGGCATCTGGAGCAGGCTAATCTGAGGCATCAAATGCATCTTGATATAGCAATGCATCGATAAAATAGTTTTCGACTCCTTTAAAGGGTTGCTTTTCCGCGACCAGTGTTTTTACGTTCCCGTCTTTATCCACATATTTCATGCATTGATGTAGCATGGACGAAACAATGAGGTTGTTATGGATCCAGGGTCTCCCCAGTAGCAGGTTGTAAGACGTATCAGTATCTATCACATAATACGTGACTTCCGTCTTCAGATCGCCAATTTGGTACTTAAACTTTATCTTGCCTAACGGCCTACTACCATTGGCATTGAATCCAAAGATGGTAGTACTAGTTACTACTAACCTATTCATCGGGACTCCAAGGTATTGTAGATCCTCCGTGGCATGATACTTAAGACTGAGCCTAGATCAACTTGAATGCACAGGGCGATGATACTTATTGTTTCTAACTTGCATGTCTTCCGGAGAGAAAGTGATACAAGGGTATTTTTACCAGAGGTCTGGTGATATGTCGCCCAAAAAGATTCTTCTTTCTCAACCGTTTCTGGTATCTATGCTAGGAATACCTCTGAATCTTGCAGAGCTTCTCTCAAACCTTCTCTAGTTGATTTAGAAAGCTTCAAGAGCTCATACAAGGTTATTCTTACGGGAATATTGGCTAACTGCGCTCAGATGTCAAATTGAAATGACTTCTGTAAATCTTGTGCAGGCTCTTTCCCTTTTTTTCTTCAGAGCTTTGTCAAACTTAATCTCTTTTTTGTTTGATCTTCTCTGGAAGTGGCCGGGATTCCACGGCCTGCCCATAATTCTTCAAGTAGTTTTTTCCCGAACGGGTTCCAGAGGGAGATAGATCCGCGTCAGCCACCAGAGAGTCTCCAATTTCTCCTCCCGAATCTGTTAGAGTAGGAATGCTCTTGTCATCTTCAAAAATTATGGAAATGACATTAGAAGTAAGGATCTTTCTTTTTCGCTTCCTTCTAGATGAATTGGAAGTCCATTATTCATCATTAAGAAGATCCGGATGCACCAACATTATCTTCCCTCTATCAGTTTCGAAGGGGGATAATCCTTTCTTCTGCTATTGATACGGATCGAAATTCACGGTCTGCATTGTGCCTCTAGGAATGGATTGCACTCTATCTTGAACTGTTGACTCTATCCAGTCAGGTGCTTTGCTGAAATTGAAAATCACCATATTTGTGGTCACCTTTTTCTGGATTCTTAGAGCTTGATGACCTTGGCTTCCACTAAGGCTTGAATTTTATCCTTGAGAATGTAACAGTTCTGAGTAGGGTGGTTAATAATCTTATGGTAGATATAATAATTAGGATCATTAATTCTCCCTACTTCTTTAGGACGTTTGGACTCTGGCAGCTTCAGCATCTTCTTAGTCATGAGGAGGTTGAAGATGGTTTTCGTATGCTCGTCTTTGAAAGAATATTGCTTTTGAGGCACACACGACTGAGGAGGGAGTTTTGGAGAAGACTTTGTGGGCTGTGGAGTATCAGTCACCATTGTCTCCTTCATTTATATCCTCAGGATCGAGGCCTATGGTTGTTGTCGTTATTTCACCTCTGTTTCTCCTCACCTCTTTCTTCTTCAAGCCTTTGCGTTATTTCTTCAGCCTCTTCAGCTTGTAGAGTGAGATCCTTTCAGGTCGAGGACTTTACAGCTCCCATCCTAACTATAACCTTCGTCGAGAGATTATGTCGACAGGTTTCTACCAAGGTCTTCTCTGGCATCCCATGTGGACATCTGAGAGAATTATTTCGGAGCCTTTTAATAAAGTCCCGGGCTGACTCCCCCTTCTTCTGTTTAGTGGCCAGAAGCGCCGGCATTGACACTTCCATGTTGTCTTCATAAAACCTAGTCAGGAGGGCTTTTTCCATATCGTTCCATGAATTCATAGTTCCCGGTCTAGCCTTCAGAACCATTCAAATGCTAGTCCTATCAAAGTACTAACAAATACTCGCGTAATGATGGAGTCGTTTCTAGCTAAATGCCTGATTCACGACTTGAAATAGTAAAGGTGCTGATTCGGCGTCCCGTTACCATCGAATAATTTGAGCTTCAATGGCTTGTAGCTTTCTGGGAACGACATGCTTTCCCATTCTACCGGGCATGGCCTTACAATGCCCAACTCTTGAAAATCACTCTTATGCATGAGGGCATTCAATTGATTTTGGAAACTCTCCATCCATATGGCATGCGTGTTCCCTTCCTGATATGTGGAGCGATTGTCATTATCTTCATGATGCTCTTCTTCTTCTTCATTCGAGCGAAGAGCGTGGCCTTCTTCTTTCGTCCTCTTTCCCTTGTCAGTTTTTGGGTCATGGGGTGGCGTCTCTGAAGATGCATTCTTCAATCTTGTCTTTTCCAATTCCAACAAAACGTGCAGCATGTCTTTAATTTTGCTGATAGCATTTTGTTGTTGTTGGATACTCTTATCTTGTTCGTCCATTCTCCGCATGAATACCTCTGGGTACTGTTATGGGCCATGTATGCGGAGGCGGAGTCTTTTCGGAACGAATTGGACGTTTGCGACTTGGCCATAACAGATTTGGTCGTGTATTCCTCGTCGGAGGAGACTCTAGCCATTTGTCTATAATTAATCGGGATTGCCACTCCACTTTTGAGTCAAGTGTTTTGGAAAACTCCTCGCTCTTCATTGAGCACGTTCTTCAGGCCTGAAGAGTGCTCCGAGTCGGAAGCATCTCCCTCGAAGACCTTCTTCGTCTTCTTTTCTTCTTCTTTTCCCTAAAACTTATCATGTTGGATGATACTTCAGGTATTCGGGCTCATAAAATTCGAGCCTGTTTCGTCGTCTCCTTTTTGACGGTTGGGATGAGGATGTTGATGATGTTGATAGTCGATGGAACACCGACTGCCTAGTATGGGTTGAACAATGACAGTGTAATAGCATTGTATTGATCAGCTGTTCGCAATGGCAGTGAGATGCATGGAATTCTTCTCTCTTTCTGTTTAAAAGTTTATGAATATCTCTTGTATTGGAACTCTTGGTGACGGTGTCATCTTTGAAAGATAGCCTTGGGACCGAAGTTCCTGTTTCGTCAAAGGCTCTCGAAGCAAGTCTCACTCAAGCTGGAATAGTGGGTGGGATAGTTTTAGCCTTTGAGATAGGCTCCATGCCAATCGTACGCTCTCCGCGAGTCTGAGGTTCGCGTGCTCCTCCTATTGCGCGATCATGCTTTCCCCCCGAAACTCGAGGGACGCGAATGCAGATTCCGGGTTTGTAATCATAGATAACCTTGGTGGTTTACTCCATTTCCTATAGGAACACGAGTAAATCCTTCCGCGTCTTGATCCTCTGTAATCTCGCATTTTGGCCTCCATACCTGTATAGTAGGCCTTCGCGATGATGAGTTGGCAGTTTCCTATTGCTGTGTGATCCTGCGAAGGGCACGAGGTTTGCTTCTTCTTAGGTTCCTTCTCATTGTATGAGTGAGAGAAACCTCCTTCCCCGCGTCATAGTCCTGCAGAGTAGGTAATGGTCGTTTCCCCTTATTGAAGTAGGGATCCTGATCCATTTTGATAGGGAGATCAGGAGTCTTAGCCAAAACTAGCTCAAAGCCCAATGTTGGTGAAGTGAAGGATTTCGGACCAGTTTGGTCTACTGAATCCTCCACCTGAGTTGTTGCCCTTGAAGTTTTCTTGGAGATTGATCCTTTGAAGACCTTATGGCACCCCGTAAGGAAGTAGGGCTCTTGGAGCCGGAAGAAAGAAATTCTTCATATTTTTTCTGGTCAACCTGGATGGTGAGTGAGTTAACCAGGCTGACAACCGGAATGTTATCGGATTGAGCTACTACCAGATCACCGGAGGTGATGGCACTCTCCAACGGAGTCACCAATCTTCTGTTTGCCCTAAAATTGTAAATAATTCTCTATTGAGCTATTTCAATAAAGGATTACAATTTCAACGGTTTTCCATTTATAGAAGATGAGAAAAAATTAAATTTCTCTTTATTTAAAGCTGGGTTCTGAGGTAGCTGTGGACGTCGATCTTGCTCTCTGTTGACACTCCACACAAACTCTTTCAATTGGCAGAAAGGCTCTGGACTTCTGATCACAAAGGGTAATTTTTAAAAGAAAATGATCAATCCCTTCTCTTCGCTTTTTATAGGGGTTTTAGGGCAACGTCACCATCTCATTCTTTCGACCGTTCAACCCACTACTTGAGAAGTGCCGTCACATTCGTTAGGTAGTTACCCCCACGATTCGAGGTGGCAATTTTTCTTGTTCAAGTTGGGTGACTTTGTATTAAACCCCTCTCCGAAAGCTATGGATAGCATCATGAATCTCAATCTTTAGATTCGCGGATTTGTTCTGTCG